>JAQOWZ010000015.1:20396117-20596117 GCA_035578165.1 Stenolophus ochropezus | reverse complement strand
CAGCTCAGAGCGACATTATGTAGGTTCTAAAAGATCATGCTATGCTTTTCATGATGAAGTGGGAATTTGGCGATTTGATTGGCCAGTCTTAAGTGCGGACATGAATCCCTTCGAACATGTCGGAGATGAGTTTGGACAATGATTCCAAATGCATACACCAACTCCAAGAATTGACCAGTAGCTTAGTGAGTTACTACTGCACAAGTATATTAAAAGTGACCGGAATGTGATCCTTAACTGAAAGTATGCCTCGTCGACTTTAAGCAAGAGGTGAGAATACGCGATATTTTCATATTTGTATATTTTTAATTTTTCTCGTATCATATTAGCCCTAAGAAGAAATAGTCGAACTTCGTTTGAAATGTAAATTTGTTTATTTTTCAGCATGAAGTATAAAACCAAAAAAATGCGCTTGGCGTTTCAATATTAAATTATTAATTTAGCCTACAAAATATAGTACACTGGTTTTCAATTTTCAAATATAGTCTTAAGACCAACATCGAAAATACATCATAATTTCAAATTGATCTCAATTTTTTTGCTTTTCAGTGTATATTGATCTCAAACTTTTTTTTAAAACTTTATTTTTCTCTAATGAAGATACATAAAATGTGCAAAAAGGTAAAAATAGAGTTAATTATTTTTCTCAGTGAAGTATCTTAATTATTGTTATATCCAGTTTTGTTTTTATTATTTTAAAAACTTAATGCGCTGTATAATGTGACTTAATTTCTTGTTCTGAGGATCTGTGTTAATGTTAAATGTTAATTGAAATTAAACTATAAATTTCAATAATATCTTTACGCCAAAATGTGAAATAGCTTCAGCTATAATGGATCACTAGAGACATCTCTTGTATTTTAGAAAGCAGTAAAATTCCAAGGCAGAATATTTTCATTATAGATTTTTCTACATTTCCAAGTTAAATTACTCCCATCACTATGAGCTACACCTTCTCTAAGCAAAAAATATCTACTACCATCAATAGTATAAGTTTCTTTTTACCTCCCGTCTATCAATATATAGATAAGGGAGGTATTGTTTTTGATCAGATTTCTGGAGTATGAGTTTTCAACATATGAGCACGAATTAGGGTCCCTAGAATACGGTTTTACTATTTTTACCGGGATGTCTGTATGTCCGTGTGTGTCTGTGTCTGTGACGATTTTTCGTCCACGATAACTCCAACACGATACATGAAAAAAATATAATATTTTGTATTTAACGCTTATATTCAAGTATGATGAACTGATAAGATTTTGACTACGATTGGTTAACCGGAAGTAGTACTTTACTTTAAGCTTTAAACAGTTTTTCCAAAAAAAATACCTTTAATACCATTTTTTTTGAAAAATACTTTACTATTAAATATAAAGATTTTTAAATTTGCTACTGATTTGTATAATTAGGTTTATATATAACTTCTAGCTAGATAGAAAAAATATATAAATTACAATAATTTTACATATCGTTTAGGCTGAGGAATTTCGATAAAACAGATGAGTTATTCATATGTTCACAAAATTTGACATATGATGTCAAATTTGATGTAAGTAAGTGTAAAAGATAAAATAAGTAAAAATGAAATAATTTTATTGTAAAATTTAAAAAAATGGAAGATATATAATAATATTCGGAAGGTATATGCATGCGTGAATTAAAGTAAGTTCGGATCCGGTTTTAGTAACGTCAAAAATAGCTGTCATATTGGTCATACAAATTTTATGAAGGAAATTTTAGGTATGAACTGATTTAAAAATATTCGAACTGCAATAACAAACCAATTTTAATCTAAATTAAATGTATTAAAAAACTTATATAGAATATATTACTACAGTGGCGGGAGGAATTGCGTTGGACACATCAGATTTTTTATTTATTGGACATACTTAATTATTCTTTGATTTTGAAATTTTGTTGATGTTTAATAATTTTTCCTTAACAGCAGCCGACTGTAATTATTATATATATATATATATATATATATATATATATATATATATATATATATATATAACTTAATTTTGAAATATTATATAGTATGCGTAGAAAATAAATATATGAACTCTGTAATGAATAATATTTTTGACAAATAAAACAATTTTTGTGAATTAAAGACTTCACTAATTAAAATATTCTTGGACATCGAGTTAAACTCAACAGGTTATGGGCCCAGAATCGCTGGATTACACGACTTTCCGAGGATTGTAAAGAAAGAAGCAAGTCAGAATACAGTGAATTTGTCAGCAGAATATTTTTCATCTTGTCAGAAGATTCTAGTCAGCCGAATCTTATCGTTAGTCATCACACTAGGTTCTTATTATCAGTCATCGTAGATTTACGGACCTCACGTAAATAGTCAAGTCTTACAACGCTATATTTTACTGTCATTAATTATATCTTTTGTCATGGATTCCATCAAAACGCAATTAGAAACATTGTCGAAAGATGCCCAAGGCAACGTTAACTACATATCATGGAGATTTAAGTTGGACTTAACATTAAAGTCAAAGGGTTTATATGGAATTGCGACAGGTGCGTAAGTTAGACCGGCAGGAGAAGAAACTGAGCAAAATGTAAAGTCATGGATTAAAAAAGATTTAGAAGCTCAGATATTTATCGGATTGAACGTCAGTAGCAAATTTGCAACGAAAATTTCGAATTGTATATCAGCCAAGCAAATGCTGGATAAACTTAATGTGCTATATGGTACTAAATCTGAATTAACAGTATAAAATTTGCAAAGATTGTTTTTTAGCTTTAAATATGACATTAATAAATCAGTTATAGAAAATTTTATGCCAATCCAATAGTATGCAGAAGATATAGCAGTAGCAGGCGAAGAAATCAAGGAGAGCTGGGTGATGCCGCGGATCTTGGGAGGTTTACCACCAAAATTGTATCACTTCATAACATCATAAGACAAGAAGAAGAAAATAATCTCAATAAGTTGATTCAACGTCTAAGGTTAGAAAATAATCGTCTGAACGAGAGTGAGCAATCGACTGAATCTTCATCCATGAATGCACTCATCTCCAAGATGGGCAAGAAACCATGGAAGCCAAATACAAATCACTCAGGGAGCTCTACAGTAGAATGCTTTAAATGTGGCATGAAAGGTCACGTGAAGAAGTATTGCAGGAACAAACCAAGCTCGAAGTACTTAGCCTACTGCAAGAACAACTACGCATGTAACAATTGTCAACAAAAAGGGCACTTTGCCAAAGAGTGTCCAAATGAAAATTCTCACAAGAATTTCAGCCAGAAGAAAAGTAAGGATGACACAAGAAATCGTCGAGCATTAGTCTCTATCAGCCTGTCAATTGCTGAACTAAGTCACATTAATTTGAAGCAAGATAGTAAGAATCTTTGGTACCAGGACTCTGGAGCTATGCAGCCTATGACTTTTCGTAGAGAATGGTTAACCGATTACGTAGAATTGGAAGAACAGTTAAATGTCATCATTGGCGATGCGACCGAACTACGTGGAGTTGGAATGGGCAATATAATGCTTGAAGCTTTTGACGGTTTCAACTGGCAGAAAGTCGAACTGAAAAATGTTTTGTACGTTCCCAAATTAACTTTCAACTTATTCCCAGTATCACAAATGCTGGACAAAGGCTACATCCAATCAGCTGACAGCAGTCGATCGATCTTCAAAACAAGTGACAAGAAGGAGTAGGCTGCAGTAGCTGAACGTGTGGGGAAGCTGTACATAATGATTTTTCGTCAAAAGGAATCAAAGTGTCTGTCAACCTTATCCATTAGGACATGGCACGAACGATTTGCTCACCAGAATGTCAAATATGTAAAAGATATTTTGAAGAAAAACAACGTCGCCTACATCGATGATTGGGAAAACTACGTCTGCGAAGGATGCACGTACGGAAAGCATCACAGAATACCTCATCCAATAAATCCAAAGGTCTCAGAAGAAATTTTGGATCTAATCCATGTCGATTTGGGAGAGATGAACATCAAGTCATTAGAAGGAGCCAAATATTTTTTATTATTTAAATATGAATTCTCTCACTTCAGAACAGTCTACTTTCTAAATACTAAGGATGAAGCTGCTAGTAAATTAGAAATATTTGTTAAGATGGTAGAAAATCAATTTAGAAGAAAGGTAAAGTGTATAAGGTCGGACAATGGGACAGAAATCAAGAATGCCACTACAAAGAAACTACTGGAGCAACTTGGAATCTTCCATAGTAAATCCAATGCATACTCGCCTCAACAGAATGGACGTGTGGAGAGAGAAATGAGGAAAGTAGTGGAATCTGCATGGTCTGCCATACACACGTAAAATTTGAATGAGAACTTGTGGGCTGTGGCAGTGAATTACGCCGTATTTACCCTGAATCAAACAGGAACAAGTTCATTGAAAAATAAAAGTCCGGCTGAATTATGGTTTGGACGTCGGATGGACCTGAACAAATTCCGAAACAAGCGTGCCAAACTATCCAAGAAGTCGAAGAAAGGAATATTTGTTGGATATAATCTAAATTCCCCATGCTATAGAATATATAGGCCAGATAAACATGATATCATAAACTCTGACAATGATTTGATGAAAGCAGTCGAGTCGAAATGGGCCATTCCAAAGCAGAAAGACAGGAAGTAGAATCAGATCAGAAGAACCAAGTCATGGAAATAGTCGAGAATACATCTTTAGAAAGTGGATGCAAATGAAACACAGACTGAAGAAACAGGATGTCGAATTCTACGTAACCGTCGAACGCTGAGGATGCCAAACAGATACACAGACTATCATGTCAACTACTCTCAAACAGAAGACAATGTCGAAGTCACTATGAAAGGAGAAGCAGAAGACATCCCAGTGAAGGAAGCCTTGAAGAACAAAAAATGGTTGGCAGCCTTGAATGAAGAGTACGATTCACTCATTAAAATGCAAACATAGAATTTAGTACTCCCACCAGAACACGTGAGACCTCTGACATGTCGCTGGGTCTTACGTGAGAAGCAAGACGATGTTTGCTCGATATGCCGCATCGGGAAGGAACTAGGAATTGAAAATATCGAACAACCTATGACTTTATACATCGACAATCAGTCAGCCATTCATATGTTAAAGAACATCAATGAAAATTCATCAAAGAACACATTGGAGAGACAGTACAGCCACAGCACGTAAGAAGCAAAGATCAACTCGCTGATATCCTGACTAAGCCACTCAACACGAAGGTATTAAAAAATTTAAAGAGAAAAATAATTAAGGAGGAGTGTTGAAGTTTAATAATTTTTCTTTAACAGCAGCCGACTGTAATTATTATATATATATATATATATATATATATATATATATATATATATAACTTAATTTTGAAATATTATATAGTATGCGTAGAAAATAAATATATGAATTCTGTAATGAATAATATTTTTGACAAATAAAAACCATTTTTGTAAATTAAAGACTTGACTAATTAAAATATCCTTGGACATCGAGTTAAACTCAACACATTTTTTGTCCATCGATCGTCCAATAAGAATGGTAGTACAACATTCTTGAAGGTTCTAATCCAGCCGCTATGCAATAAATTGCACATCTGATAACCAACACGCTTTAAATTTTTTAGATTCAATATCATGATATCCTCTGTCAAATATGACACAGTTCGAAAAGCCTTTCTTTTCAACAGTTTTTATTTTTCAAATCCAATCATTAGTTCCAGAGAAATATCGTTTAAAACAAATTTTATTAGGTGTTTAAAAATGCAATCAAGTAGGCTTAAACAAATGACAAACTGAATAAACAATTCATTTGACAATGGGCAGTAAGATCGCCAGATCTATCACCGTTAGATTTCTTTTTGTGGGGTTATTTAAAATCTAAAGTTTATACCACGCTACCCGAATTTTTAGAAGATTTACGGCAAGCTTAACCGTAGCTTCAAAATTTTGAGAAAATCTTTATTATTGTATGGAAGTTGTTGGTAATCATTTTGAACACCTAATAAACTGATACTTGAGTTTCTGTCATTTGTTTAAGCCTGCTTGATTGCAATTTTGCAAACCTGATAAAATTTGTTTTAAACGATATTTCTTTAGAACTAATGATCAGATTTGAAAAATAAAAAAACTGTTGAAAAGAGAATTGAAAATCCTTTCGAATTGTGTCATGTTTGACTCCCTTCTCCATTTAAAATTTTTGAGATGCAGTCTACCCCCCTTTTAGGGTTGAAGTTATGCCATTGGTATTAATCCATTCTGGTGTCCCCCTTTATACTAAAATTTACGTGTTCGAGCGTTTTTTGCAAAATTGATGTTAAGTGGCCAAAAATTGCGCTGATAATTTTTATTGGGCCATCCTGTATATGCTATGTCGAGTATCTTTAGGCACAGGAATACCCCAATGTACTCTAGATACTGGTCTTGATACAAACTGTGACGAAGCGTTACGAAGCAGTTTTATTTGAACAGTATTTTTGAACGTAAATTTGGAATCAGATTTACCGAAGCTCTACCTTCCAAATATTTTAAAACTATTGCCTAGATTTTTGTATTTGAATCAAGCAATCGCACAAGGCCAGCGCGCGCATGTCTAGTAATGGCAGAACAACATGGAGTTTTATTTGTTTATATAGAATATATGTATTACTACAGTGGCGGGAGGTATTGTGTTGGACACATCAGATTTTTTTATATTGTGTTTTTGTGAAGTTGATCTGCAAACCTTTACTCCGATTTTCTTGATTCAAACACCATGAGATGCAAGATAATGTTCTACGTAGTGTAGTGCCAAACACATCGCAGTGGTTTTTGTGAAAGTGGAGTTTTGAAAAACATAACCATCGAACATGTGTTTGGGTTGTAGTCAAGTTACTCGTTCAGTTAATTTCATGCAACGAAATTAACTCGTTTAGTGACTTAAGGCAATAGTAAGTGTTTTTATTACTGTTTGTATTGTATTAATGTTAAATGTTATTTATTTATATTTCTATATGATATTTGTAATTGTTTTGTGACTATGTTCACCTCTGATGATGGGTACGAGGGGAAGGGGGTGAACATTTTGATAAAAGCGTGGTTGTTGACCGACTCGTGGCTTTTTTGAGTAAGTTTTTGGCCAAATAAAGACGTAACAAATAGAAGTTGAGAAGCAGAGATTTTTATTTGAATTATTTTTCATTTGTTTTCCTATCCTTCCACTGACGAACGGAAGGTAAGTGGAAGTGAAGTATTTATGGGAAAATTGGAATAGTGTTTTGCCGTTTTTCACACCCCTATGTGAGCAAAACGTGTTTGTGAAAACATCGTTAATTTTATCCCGAGCACGAGTTGTGCGTAAGTTGCGATAGTTTGTGAAATCCGATTACTAGGGGCTGAGAAGAACTAGTGATTGCGCTACCACTATCGAGATAATTTTGAATGAATTTCGGCGTAGAAAGAATCCTCGAATCCGTCATTTTGCTTCGTGAGCCGCGGAACAGGATTCGGCTTTTCCATCGGCCACCACCAGGACTAATCAAGGATAGTTCTGCTGAATTTGGTTTTGCGTTCGTTTTTACCTCGCCCTCGCATCGCCTACACGTGGGTGAGCGAGCAACGCAGGTTGTAAGAATAACCGATTTTTATCCGAAATTTGTTTATGCTTTTATTTACGTCTTTTACTGTCTTTTTTTGGAAAGTCGTTCCGTGATGTTGTGTTCAAGCGAGCGACCACAACCAATGTTGGAATCCGTACCTTGGACATTTTTCTCCATTGAGATATCCGTGGCCGTCGTCACTGGAAGCCTGCGAGTTATACGTCTTTACCGTTACGTAGAGTGGCGCCCGAGATTTGGCAACGAATAGTGCGACAGCGTTTGTATATTTTATTATACCGTGCCTGTCGACTAATTATGGTGCTTTTGCACGAGTTATTGTTTTATAGGCTGTGACGACGTACATTACATTGTGTGACGCGAAGGTAACGCCGTAGTCCGTCACACGTTTTTGAGGACGATAGGGACTGGCGACGTAACGACATCACAAGACACATCTGACATGGCTTCGCTTCAGGCCCCGTAGTCAGGGGGTGGCCAGGTGGGGCTGACTAAGCCCCACCTAAAAAAATCTAAATTGTTTGTATTATTGACATTTAAGTACCTACATTGTCAATTATCGTGAAAGAGTTTGGGACCAACGACCAAACATAAGCAGACAAGTCATTCCCTATCCCTTCCCAATGAATGTTTTGATTTCGGCTGGCCAGAAAGTGACAACTGGAGATAGAGATATGTTTAGTCTAGTTCGAGCATTTCTCACTAGAGGCTAAGGCTATCTGTATGCATCATTATTTTTGGTGATAATTGTAACAGTGGGGGTTGACGGCGATGAAGGCGATGGGTGTAGTCATTTTTTTTTCGAGGAGGACATGATGATGCTAACTGATGACCCAGATGAACCCATGATATGGTGTTGCTGATCTTGAAACATTTTCACGCTGATCGTGCCTTCTATCAATTCCACCACCTCGTCTTTTGTCGAAGTTACCTGTTTGGTCGACTCCTCCAACAGATGATCATCTTTTACTTCCGGTTCCTGTATGCCTCCATCTACATTCTTTGTGGCTACTGTTGCTACATCTTCCTGTGGACGTGGTATACCAACCACTTCAGGCCGCACCTCTGCTGCCAGCAAAGCTTCAAACTCAGCCGCGCTTATGTTTGCTACTGGCAGCTCCCGGGTTTCGCACCTATCTGCTCGAACTGAACTAAGCCCGTAAGGAATCTCGGTCGTTTCCTCCGACCGATAATCTTTCCCTCTTACCTCCGGTAGCTTTATGTCCCTATCCCCAAACTTGGTAGAGATAGTAGCTAACTCTTCCTCTTCCCGTGGACGTGGTATCCCAACCACCTCAGGATGCACCTCTGCTGCCAGCAAAGCTTCAAACTCAGCCTCGCTTATGTTTGCTACTGGCAGCTCCTGGGTTCCATAACCATCTACTCGTACTGGACCGAGCTCGTAGGAAACCCTTTGCACTCCACGCCCATTATATGCCGTCTGACAATGGCCGTATGGAGGCAACCCAAATTGCGCCTGTGGTTGATGAACCACCTGATGTCCGTAAACAGTCGGAAGAAACTGAGGCATACATACCGGGAAAAACCATGGTGGAAGCTGCTGCGTCGCCCTCATCGCCGGTGTCGTGGTCGTAAACATCCTCCCTCAATGTCACAAAACTTGATGAACTGAATTTGAACATAGGTAGTTTTCGGATTAATTCAGGGTAAATGTTAAATTTACCCTAAAAATCCTATCGACGACTGCGCCAATGTAACAGTGGGGGTTGACGGCGATGTAAGCGATGAATGTTGTCATTTTTACTTCGAGGAGGACATGATGATGCTAGATGATACTGACTGGTGATGACGGTTGAACCAGGATAACGACAACATGGCACACACATATTTGCTTTAAATAACTTTAAATTTATTTACATTATTTACAATAATTCTAGGGTTGGCAATGTAACTATTACGCACATCGCACGTGGATAAGTTACAAAACGTTAATAGGTTATTAAACTTTACGAAATATAACTTGTCCACGGTGCATTTTTATTAACGCGCACTTTATATTATGAAATCTATCAAGCAATAATGATTTGGAATAATTCGTCAATTACTGTTACATTACCACCCTTTAAAGATTTAATTATATCTTCGCAGAAGATATAATTAAATCCATTGTACAGAATCTATGACTCGTGTTCTGGCCGGTATTATCATAGTCTGCTTAATCAGCAAAGACGGCCGTTGCTATTTGCTGAAGTCAGCATTTTGCTGACCTACCAACACCCGAGTCATAGACCTCAGAAAATATGACAAGCCGTAAAAAGATGAAAAGCCTTGTCATTTTTCATCTTGTTACACTATCCTCCCCTTAAGACATAAGTATATCGTTTGACTACGATATTTTTATTTCTAAGTGGAATACTGTCCTAAACGTAAACCGTACCTAAAACAAAACAATAACAAATATCAAACAATGTCCAAAAAATTGCCAAACTTGGACAAATACCAAACAAACAAAATAACAATATCGAACATAAACAATCATAAACATATGATTGAAACCAAATCCTTAACTATCATGCATTTCTAAACTAATACTTATATAATCCGTAAATCCATAGCCTAATCATAAACAAATAATCGGGGCATATCAATGTCAACTGAAAACACTTAAGGGTGGGTCATTAAACTCAGGGGCGGGGGTTCTTCGTTCCACAGCGGTCTCTGTCCGGATACAATAAAATGTTTGGTTGCGAATTGTTTCTTTATCACTATAATATCACATACCACAGGGTCGGGCTTACTAATATTTAGATAACGTACTGCACTAACTTCTTCGTCTTCCTCGAAGATGCTTCCCCGGTCTTCGCGATAATCTTCGTCGTTTTCCTGGCTCGTATCCATGTCTTTGGCATTGTTGTTATCTCCAACGTTGTGCTCTAGGTGCTGGCTGCTTTCCTGCTGATCTTGAAACATTTTCACGCTGATCGTGCCTTCTATCAATTCCACCACCTTGTCTTTTGTCGAAGTTACCTGTTTGGTCGACTCCTCCAACAGATGATCATCTTTTACTTCCGGTTCCTGTATGCCTCCATCTACATTCTTTGTGGCTACTGTTGCTACATCTTCCTGTGGACGTGGTATACCAACCACTTCAAGCCGCACCTCTGCTGCCAGCAAAGCTTCAAACTCAGCCGCGCTTATGTTTGCTACTGGCAGCTCCCAGGTTTCGCACCTATCTGCTCGAACTGAACTAAGCCCGCAAGGAATCCTCTCGGTCGTTTCCTCCGACCGATAATCTTTCCCTCTTACCTCCGGTAGCTTTATGTCCCTATCCCCAAACTTGGTAGAGATAGTAGCTAACTCTTCCTCTTCCCGTGGACGTGGTATCCCAACCACCTCAGGACGCACCTCTGCTGCCAGCAAAGCTTCAAACTCAGCCGCGCTTATGTATGCTACTGGCAGCTCCTAGGTTCCGTAACCATCTACTCGTACTGGACCGAGCTCGTAGGAAACCCTTTGCACTCCACACCCATTATATGCCGCCTGACAATGGCCGTATGGAGGCAACCCAAATTGCGCCTGTGGTTGATGAACCACCTGATGTCCGTAAACAGTCGGAAGAAACTGAGGCATACATACCGGGAAAAACCATGGTGGAAGCTACTGCGTCGCCCTCATCGCCGGTGTCGTGGTCGTAAACATCCTCCCTCAATGTCACAAAACTTGATGAACTGAATTTGAACATAGGTAGTTTTCGGATTAATTCAGGGTAAAAAGTTCTAGGGTTGGCAATGTAACTATTACGCACATCGCACGTGGATAAGTTACAAAACGTTAATAGGTTATTAAACTTTACGAAATATAACTTGTCCACGGTGCATTTTTATTAACGCGCACTTTATATTATGAAATCTATCAAGCAATAATGATTTGGAATAATTCGTCAATTACTGTTACATTACCACCCTTTAAAGATTTAATTATATCTTCGCAGAAGATATAATTAAATCCATTGTACTGAATCTATGACTCGTGTTCTGGCCGGTATTATCATAGTCTGCTTAATCAGCAAAGACGGCCGTTGCTATTTGCTGAAGTCAGCATTTTGCTGACCTACCAACACCCGAGTCATAGACCTCAGAAAATATGACAAGCCGTAAAAAGATAAAAAGCCTTGTCATTTTTCATCTTGTTACATAATTAATCATTTGCAATTTTAATAATATTATTATGAAGCACTAAATATTGTTATTTTTTATTCCTCTACTCTACCTTAGAACAAGTTTTGAAATTCAAAGATCGTATTATTAAAATATTAATGAACTTAGAATCTCAAGAAATGTCAAATTCAAATTTCAATGTTTAATTTTACCCTTATGTTTAAAGAACGATTTTTTTTTTAATATTTATTTGAATATTATGTTCTGCTTTAAAATCATATTTTGTTAAAATTGATATTATTTGTCATTATTATTAAATAATGAAAATTGAAATTTTTAAAACAGCGTTTTAGTTAAAACGAGGCTTGTGCTATCAGCTATTAATTTTAGTATGGACCCGGATAAAATAGTTTTTTTTGTATATAAATGATTTATAACACTTTTGGTATTTTTGTGTGCTGTACTATAGACCTTTTTTTCCCAAAATATCTTCTTTTTAATTAACAAAACTAATTTCAACTTTATATTCAATTTTAAAACTTTCGATTTTAAAATGTTAATGTTAAGAACACTTGTGCCTCTAGTGAGTCATGATTAAACTAGAGTAAATATATCTCTATCTCTAGCTGTCTCTGTCTGGCCTGCCGAAATCAAAACAAACCAAACGATGATTGGCTAGTTATGTTTGGTCGTTGTTTGGGACAGCGTCAGCGGCAACTTAAACATTCTTTTATATATACCGACAAAGACTCTCGACATAATTTTGAATGAACTCGCACGAAGATTTAGCGATAATCATGCTTTAATAGGAGCTCTTTCAGCAGAAGAAGATCTTTGTTAAGAAGAAATTAATTATTCCTTGGATATTCCACTATTACCATCTAAAGAAGAACTACATGTAGTTCGAGCATATCTGAAGAAAATCGACAATTCTAAAACTTTTGAAGAAATTTACAAACAAAGAATAACATAAGAAAATACATAAAAAATGTTAGCAACAGATATAACTTTCGGCTGCAATACAGCTCTTTGCGAATCAACATTTTCTGTGTTAACCAGAATAAATCGACCGCAAAGATTATCAATGACGCATCAAAGCTTAGCAAATTTAACATTTCTTGCATTTGAAAGATCTCGCACGAAAAATGTTGATTTACAAAAAGTTGTATTAAAATTTAATGCTTTAAATAACAGAAAATTACAATTATTTTAGTTTTAAAATTTAAGATATATTAATACTTTATTATGTACTTAAATATTTGTGTTTTTTCTTGTATATTATTTTTGTTTTGAATAAATACTATATATATATATATATATATATATATATATATATATATATATATATATATATATATAAGTTATAGTGGTTAATAGTGATGAGCTAGACACTATAGTGATACGTGACATTTTTTTTAGTTTAAGAACTATATAAGTTTGTAGAATTAGAATAATAAGTTAGTCTTACGTTTGTATACTGAATTGCTGTTACTCTGTATCAATATTATATTGTACTCGTAAATAAAATACTTTTTAAAAACGCGTTCAACCAATAAAGAAATTTAAGTGGCGCAGTCGGTAGGATTGTCAAAACAATTTAGCGGACATAAATTGTTTCACTTCGTGATTAATTTGGCAATTCGAACAATCGGTTAACGCGTACTTGCATCCGCGGTTCCTGAGAGCACATCAGAGCCAAGAGCATCTCGAGGAGCCAAGCTGAGAGCACATCAGCATCCCCAGGGCCAGTTCGAGAACCAGTAGACGACTTCAGAGCACATGAAGGCCGCACTACTTGTATTTTCGTGAGTACTACATGTTTTATAGAGATATTGCAAATACCTTGTCAGACAGTTCAGACGTAGACTCAGATCAAGACATTGAAATTAATAATTCTAAAATCAAATCAAATACCAATTTTAACAATGTATTAAAGATCCCACGACTCAACATGGCAGTATTAAAAAAAGAATATTTAGATATGCTACCAGAGTTCCACGGGGAACGTGAACTATTACCTAGATTTATTAGCGTTAGCGAGAAATTAGTTAGCACATTTTACAATACCACAAATCCAAACGACTTTCAAAACGAATATTTAATGAATAGTATAATAAGTAAAATAAAAGGAGAAGCAGCAATTAATATCGCAAGCTGCACCATTACTAAATGGAAAGAACTAAAAACAGCGTTAAAAAATGCCTATTCCGATAAACGGGACTGGTTCACTTTAAACATGGACATTACAGAACTCGAGCAAAATTCTAATGAAAACGTTTTTGATTTTTACGGAAGATTACAACACCTTTTAAATTTACAAATTTCGTATATTTCAACAAACGCCACAACTGAAGCAGCCGCTGTCATGGTAGATTATTTTCGAAATTATGCTCTTCGGGTTCTATTAAATGGACTAAAAGAACCTATCGGACAATTAATGAGAGTTAAAAATCCAACTGAATTAAATAAAGCACTAAGCATGCTAGCAAATGACTTCCAATTTGAATATTATTCAAAATCCAAACTTGCTAATCCAAACACAAACAAAACTATTCAAAAACCGACCAGACACAACATTCCAAAACCTGTACAGTATACGAATTTCACACACATTAATTTCTACAGACCACCTCATTCTCAACAACCTGTACAACAAACACACAGACAATATAGACCGCAAACACAACCAGCAAGGCAAGGTGCTTCTCATAATCAAAATTATCCAAAACCTACACCAATGAGCATATCAACCCGAAATACTACAACACAATACCGTCCAAGACCTGGTCAAAATCAGTTTACACAAAATCGTGTGACAACGCCACACTACATGGCAGAAGAATTGCTAAACATAAACGACACAGCTGTTGATGATAACTCATTCGAATACTATGAGGAATCACCCGATCAAGTTACAAGCGATAACACTGAACATGATATGCAAACATTAGAAAACGCTGATGACCCTTTTTTAGAGACAATTACCTCGGAAACCCATTACTCACAATCGAGTTAATGAACTTAACTAATAAAAGCAAACTACCCTATGTCTTGTTCCCTGAAAATAATTTAAAAGTATTGATAGATACCGGCAGCACAAAATTCTATCATAAAAGACCCTTTCCAAATTTCAACTGCACACGGTACATCAGTAGAAAATTACAGCACGTTTGTACCCATTCCAAAAATATTTAATTTAAAAAAAAAACCTAGTTTAAAATATCATATTTTCGATTTTCATGAGGAATTTGATCTACTTTTGGGGCTCGATAATTTGAAATCACTAAAAGTAACCATAGATAAAGAACTGCTAGACTTGCACAAAATTGATATACACTTCATAAGCTCCCAACACCCAGAATCTAACGGCATAATAGAACGTTTCCATTCAACACTTATTGAACACATTAGATTATTTAACAATCAGAAGGAATTTAACACAGAACCCATAGAATCAAAAGTAAATTACGCCCTATTAGCCTACAACAACACAATTCATTCGGTCACCAAATTAAAGCCAAGTGAAATTATTACAGGACACTTGGATTTGAATTCACCATTTAACATTGATATCGAAAAACAACTCATAAACAATTACATAGAAACCCATAAAAAATAAGACAAAATTATTGTACGAAAATATTAAAGATACAATACAACAAAACAAAGAAAAGGTAATAGACAAATGTAATCAAACTAGAGAAGAATTCCCCGATATCCCTAAGAAAGTATTTGTTAAAAAAAACAAAAACAACAAAAAACCAAGAATAAATATAAACCCGAAATTATAACAAAACTTAACAAAAATTTGAAAACAGGAAAAATTAAAACCACCCATGGCAATACGACCGAAAATATACACATTTCTAACCTTAAGCGCCCTAGACAAAATACTTAAAAAATCTAATCGGTTCCAGGTTGCTCACGTTGGGGCAAGGAACAATCATTCAGAATGTAACGGAAAATTTCGGGATACTCCCCATCAATCTTGGACCTGCAAAACAGGAAAAGACCACTCACACATTTATACATTATTACAACCTCACACCCATCTTCAATCAATACAACAGTTTAAATACACAATACACCACTTTAAAAACAACCATAGCAAGTAACCCTGAATATCTTAACGAACTCAGTAACTATGACAAAATATTAGAATTTATCCGGACAAATATAGACTCTAAAATTAATAACATCGGAATTCATTTGAATCATCACAAAACTAAACGAGGGTTAATCGATGGATTAGGAACAATATTCAAATCAATCACCGGAAATTTGGACGCAGAAGACGGAAAGAGATACAATGAAATATTAGCACATATGCAAGAAAACGAGCATAATTTGGAAAGTCAACTTAGACAGGCATATTCAGTAAATTACCAAATTATTCAAAATTTTAATAATACAATTTCAGACATTCAACATAATGAAGAAATATTGGAATCAAAGATTCTGCAACTTTTCGAAATTATTAACAATATGCACTTCCAAGACATTTTGTATGCAAAAAATATTTACGACCAGTTAATTATATTATACAACTCTATACTGAACGTCCTACAAGACATTGAAAATTCTGTCACTTTCTGTAAACTAAGAACATTACATCCTAGCATAATAGCATAATACACCCCGCGGAACTCCTGGCCGAATTACAAAAAATATCTAGTCTCTACCATTTAGAACTACCATTCAAACCAAGACAAGACATTTATTAAATATTGAGTCCTTATTAAATTAAATTAAATTTCTATAACCATATATATATATATATATATATATATATATATATATATATATATATATATATATATATATATATATATATATATATATATATATATGGTTATAGAAATTTAATTTAATTTAATAAGGACTCAATATTTAATAAATGTCTTGTCTTGGTTTGAATGGTAGTTCTAAATGGTAGAGACTAGATATTTTTTGTAATTCGGCCAGGAGTTCCGCGGGGTGTATTATGCTATTATGCTAGGATGTAATGTTCTTAGTTTACAGAAAGTGACAGAATTTTCAATGTCTTGTAGGACGTTCAGTATAGAGTTGTATAATATAATTAACTGGTCGTAAATATTTTTTGCATACAAAATGTCTTGGAAGTGCATATTGTTAATAATTTCGAAAAGTTGCAGAATCTTTGATTTCAATATTTCTTCATTATGTTGAATGTCTGAAATTGTATTATTAAAATTTTGAATAACTTGGTGATTTACTGAATATGCCTGTCTAAGTTGACTTTCCAAATTATTCTCGTTTTCTTGCATATGTGCTAATATTTCATTGTATCTCTTTCCGTCTTCTGCGTCCAAATTTCCGGTGATTGATTTGAATATTGTTCCTAATCCATCGATTAACCCTCGTTTAGTTTTGTGATGATTCAAATGAATTCCGATGTTATTAATTTTAGAGTCTATATTTGTCCGGATAAATTCTAATATTTTGTCATAGTTACTGAGTTCGTTAAGATATTCAGGGTTACTTGCTATGGTTGTTTTTAAAGTGGTGTATTGTGTATTTAAACTGTTGTATTGATTGAAGATGGGTGTGAGGTTGTAATAATGTATAAATGTGTGAGTGGTCTTTTCCTGTTTTGCAGGTCCAAGATTGATGGGGAGTATCCTGAAATTTTCCGTTACATTCTGAATGATTGTTCCTTGCCCCAACGTGAGCAACCTGGAACCGATTAGATTTTTTAAGTATTTTGTCTAGGGCGCTTAAGGTTAGAAATGTGTATATTTTCGGTCGTATTGCCATGGGTGGTTTTAATTTTTCCTGTTTTCAAATTTTTGTTAAGTTTTGTTATAATTTCGGGTTTATATTTATTCTTGGTTTTTTGTTGTTTTTGTTTGTTTTTAACATATACTTTCTTAGGGATATCGGGTAATTCTTCTCTAGTTTGATTACATTTGTCTATTACCTTTTCTTTGTTTTGTTGTATTGTATCTTTAATATTTTCGTACAATAATTTTGTTTTATTTTTTATGGGTTTCTATGTAATTGTTTATGAGTTGTTTTTCGATATCAATGTTAAATGGTGAATTCAAATCCAAGTGTCCTGTAATAATTTCACTTGGCTTTAATTTGGTGACCGAATGAATTGTGTTGTTGTAGGCTAATAGAGCGTAATTTACTTTTGATTCTATGGTTTCTGTGTTAAATTCCTTCTGATTGTTAAATAATCTAATGTGTTCAATAAGTGTTGAATGGAAACGTTCTGTTATGCCGTTAGATTCTGGGTGTTGGGAGCTTATGAAGTGTATATCAATTTTGTGCAAGTCTAGCAGTTCTTTTACAAGTGAATTTTTAAATTCGAGCCCGTTGTCCGAAATAATCTGTTTAGGGATTCCGTGGTGAGTAAAATATTTTATAAGGTTATTAACGACTTCTATGCCTTGTCCCGAATTTAATTTGTATGCTTGCGCATATTTGGAAAATGAATCTATGATTGTTAAAAATTTAGCTTGTTCCAGCGTGATGCTGTCTACATGCAGGATCTGGAAAGGTTTTGTAGCTGTAGGTGTTACGTTTAGTTTTAAGTTAAGGGGTTTTCTATCGTATTTAATAACTTGACATATGTCGCAATTGTTTATAAAGAGTTGGATCGTTTTCCTTTGGTTAGGCCAATAGTATTGTTTTTTATGCGCATTTCAGTTTCGTCAATCCCTCTATGGTTTGTTTTGCCACAATGGTATGCTGATATAATATTTGTGATTTCATCATTTTCAGTAACGTCGGTTAAGAAACTTGTACATTTTATTAATTTTATCTGTGAATTTGTAAAGTATTTTTGTAGTATACGACTAAATTTCTCGTAGAGGTCATTTTTGAAAAATATGTAATATTTTACATTTGGAACAACGTATTGTTTAATAAAAGATATCATTTCGGTTTCGTAATTACCTTTTGAAAATTCGACGGAAAGTCGCATTTTTTGGTTTCGTATAATTTTGAAATATCAACAGGTTTAGGGTTGTATTCACATTCGCTTATGATAATTTGGTTTTTTCCATAATTCACTGGGTTTTCGATTATAGGAATTCCAACAATAGGGTCTTGACTGCAAGAGTGTATTGTGATAGCGCTATCGCTTGCTGAGTCGTCTATTATTATCGCGTCCTCGTCTTTCTGTCCGTCACCTACCTCAACTATTAGGGATTGAGTGTCATTGTCTTTATCGTTTTTTTTAACTGTTTGTAAAAGTCTTCCATAAACTTATTAAAATGTTCAATGTTTTCCGATTCATTTATGTTAAGTTCAATTTGAGGTATTGGTGAATTATTAAAGACTGTCACTAGTATGTCGGAGTCGTTAAAAATGTAATTTAGCATTGATTTTATTTCGTGCCAATTTTGATTATCGTGACCGCAACCCAATTTTAGTATGCCCAATCTTTTTATTTTGTGGAGTAAACAGAATTTCTTTAAATTTAGGTGGGTGTAGAAAATGTCTTGCTTGGTGGGTTTATTATAATGTAGTTCTTTTGTTATTAAGTACAACAGATATCTTTTTGCGAACTTGAGGTAGACGATATTATGGAGTTTTGGATTTTGGGCTTTTAATTTGTCGACATTATTGCATTTTAATCTGAATTGTTTAGCGATACCTAGTGACATTGTTAAATTTTTGCTCACGCAGTGAGCGAGACTATAATCAGGAGGTGCGTCAAACAGATCACCTGTTACTTCTATGATATTGTTGTGGTTAGAATTTTGATATTGTTTTTGATCCAAATAATCCCGATAGATAATTAATGGTGATTCGTCTATTAAGGGTGGTGAGTAAGAATTTTGAATTTCGTTATTATTTCCAGATGGTATACGACTTAGAGCATTGGCGTTCGTATTGAGTTTTCCATTCGTATAAATGATTTCATAGTCAAATTCTTCCAATTTGAGGCGCCACCTTATTAATTTTTAGCTGCATTGTTTTAACGAAATTATATACTGTAAGGGTTGATGGTCGGTATAAATGTTGAATTTACGTCCAAAAAGGTACGGTCTAAAATATTGGGTAGCCCAAATAATAGCCAATAATTCCTTTTCAATTGTTGCGTAATTTGATTCGGCATCGTTTAGTGTCCTACTAGCGTAAGCTACTGGTAGGTCATTGCCTAGGTTGCCTTGAGACAGCACAGCTCCTATTACCATGTCGCTAGCGTCACATGTCAGGTTGAATTCTTTCTCGAAGTCGGGGTATTGTAGCAAAGATTCGTTAGTCAACAGATTTTTGCACGTTTCGAAACACTGTCGGTATTCGGGATTGTTAGGGTCTATGACTGCATCTTTCTTCAAACACTTAGTCAATGGTTTTGTAATTTTTGCGAAATTTCCTATAATAGCCTAACAGACCAAGAAATCCTTTAATTTGTTTAGTTGTTTTTGGAATAGGATAATTTAGAATTGCCGAAATTTTGTCAGGATTAGGTTTCACGCCGTCTGGAGTTACTATGTGTCCAAGAAACGCTACTTCCTTTTTTAGAAATTCGCATTTGTCTAATTGTATTTTAAAGTTAGAATTTTGTAATCGTTCAAAATCCAATTTTAAATTTTGAATGTGTTCCTGTAGACTAGTGCTGAATACTATAATGTCATCGAGGTAAACGAGGCATTTATCGTTTATTAATCCTCTCAGATCATTATCCATAACATGTCTTGTGGATCCATTTCTATCTGGTGAAAGCCAGATGCAAGGTCTAGGGTAGTGAAATAGTGGCAGCGTCCTAGTTTGTCGAGTAAGTCAGTAATGTTGGGTAGTGGATACTTATCGTCGTAGTCGAGTATATATATATATATATATATATATATATATATATATATATATATATATATATATATATATATACAGGGTGAATACTGAAAACCTTGACATAGGGAAATAACATGGGAAAACAGTTTTTTGCTGTTTCCATCTGTCCCGCTAAATAAAATCGGGTGTATATGGTATCGTTAGTTAGATTACTTAATTTTACATCTAATAAAACTAAATGTTGTGTAATAAGACCTTTTCTAACTGAAATATTTGATAAAATAAATTGTATTATGAAGTTTATCCTTCATATTTTCGAATAAGAAACGTCAAAAACAAAATGCTCCATAGCCGAGTGGATACGAGGGCTGTTTCATAACATAAATAATCTACGAGACCTGGTTCGAGACCACCTCAGCCCTACTTTTTTTTAATTAAATTATGCTTAAAATATCTTTATTATATCAGACTATTTTAATAAAATAGCAATATTCATATTTTTATAAATAAAAAAATCCAAATATTTAATAGAATTATTATTTGCTGTCTGTCAAACTTAACATTTAATTCGAATTTAGTTTGTGGTGTATAAATTTGTATTTCATGTTTCGAAACATGATATTTTAAGTATAATTTAATTTTAAAAAAAAATAGGGCCGAGGTGGTCTCGAACCAGGTCTTGTAGATTATTTATGTTATGAAACAGCCCTCGTATCCACTCGGCTATGGAGCATTTTGTTTTTGACGTTTCTTATTCGAAAATATGAAGGATAACCTTCAAAATACAATTTATTTTATCAAATATTTCAGTTAGAAAAGGCCATATTACACAACATTTGGTTTTATTAGATGCAAAATTAAGTAATCTAACTAACGATACCATATACACCCGATTTTATTTAGCGGGACAGATGTAAACAGCAAAAAACTGTTTTCCCATGTTATTTCCCTATGTCAAGGTTTTCAGTATTCATCCTGTATATATATACACATATATAACAAGACATGTTATGGATAATGATCTGAGAGGATTAATAAACGATAAATGCCTCGTTTACCTCGATGACATTATAGTATTCAGCACTAGTCTACAGGAACACATTCAAAATTTAAAATTGGATTTTGAACGATTACAAAATTCTAACTTTAAAATACAATTAGACAAATGCGAATTTCTAAAAAAGGAAGTAGCGTTTCTTGGACACATAGTAACTCCAGACGGCGTGAAACCTAATCCTGACAAAATTTCGGCAATTCTAAATTATCCTATTCCAAAAACAACTAAACAAATTAAAGGATTTCTTGGTCTGTTAGGCTATTATAGGAAATTTCGCAAAAATTACAAAACCATTGACTAAGTGTTTGAAGAAAGATGCAGTCATAGACCCTAACAATCCCGAATACCGACAGTGTTTCGAAACGTGCAAAAATCTGTTGACTAACGAATCTTTGCTACAATACCCCGACTTCGAGAAAGAATTCAACCTGACATGTGACGCTAGCGACGTGGCAATAGGAGCTGTGCTGTCTCAAGGCAACCTAGGCAATGACCTACCAGTAGCTTACGCTAGTAGGACACTAAACGATGCCGAATCAAATTACGCAACAATTGAAAAGGAATTATTGGCTATTATTTGGGCTACCCAATATTTTAGACCGTACCTTTTTGGACGTAAATTCAACATTTATACCGACCATCAACCCTTACAGTATATAATTTCGTTAAAACAATGCAGCTAAAAATTAATAAGGTGGCACTACCATGCTGGCATTACAATATCTTTTCCCAAAATTTTTATTAATTATTTTCTCGTAAAATACAAGTAATGAATCCTATTAAATAGTATGAGCATTTAATATTTTGTCTCTAATGTGACTGAGCGATCTTTTAGGATATGTAAAATAATGAAAAATCAAATATTTAGCATTGCTAGATATAAAACGTATCCATACATTTGATTTGGAAGTGTCAATTGCTGATTTCAAGTTGGATTTTCATAAAAATGGTATTAGCAGTGTCACAAATAATTTAATTATTAAATGAATTCTAGTTACGCCACTGTATAGTTTACAAGAGTTCTAATGGACTCATTAGTCCTTTTCAGGATTATTATATTAATAGAAAATTTGAATATACAAATTCTCAAAACTTTTTTTTTCGAAAATTTTTGTATAACGTCAGAAAAAAATATTAAAGTGGAAGCGCGTGATGTATCGCAATTGAAATAGTAGAAGTGAAGTATGTCTATTCTAATATGTAAGGCGGTAAACATAACTTACATTCTGTATTATATTTTGTTTTTTATCTTGTTTACCTCTTCTACCTGCTGTTTTATATTTTTAACTTTTAAATAATTATTTTTTATGTAGAGGTAATTATTTGAAAATCAGTATCCTTACCTATGTAAACCTATCCTCCCAGAATATCGTTTATATAAAAAATAGACACTAGGTATAATTCAAACAAAAGTAAAATGTCACTAGCACAAAACAAATGTCACTAGTTTCTGTGTTCACATAAATATTTCATTTTTATTTTTGAGTAATAAATAATTTGAAAACTAATATTTTTGATATTTATATTATTTCTATAGCATAATGATATTTATAGAAAATATTTTTTTAGGCGGCTGGTACATAAAAATTGTTTTTCGTATAAATTTTTATTTGACACCTGTCAAAGTCAAAATTTTTGGCCACTTGTTTGTTCATTATTGATATACAGGGTGTTTCATTTAAGCGTGCCACCATTGTTATCTCGAGAACTATAAGAGCTACGAGGTTGGTTAAACTAGCAAAGAACCACCATTTTACAAGACTAATACAATGAGCAAAAAAAAATTTTTTTTCGAACAGTAGTTCTCAAAATACGGGACACAACTTTCTTATTTTAAATGGGAACATATGTTTATTTTTAGGTTATTCGATAGAGTATTTTTTTCTGAATTCAAGGATATGAACATATCATATACTAATATAACAAAATAACTGAGAGAAATGCATGTTAGATTTATATGTATTTTATTTATATCTGGCTGAAGTAAATGCGGCCGTAAAGTAAATGCGGCCGTAAAGTAAATGCGGTCGTAAATTAAATACGGCCGTAAAGTAACTGCGACCATAAATTTGAATTAAAATTCATAATTTCTTGTTGTAATCGCCTAAAAAATGTTGTGTGCACCTCGGCTAAAAGTTCTTTTTGGGCCTCATCTGATTTGTAGCCTCGGCTTTGTCTCGGCTGCAAACTTCGGATTCGGTCAAAAAAGAGTACTTTTAGAACCTTGATACACAAATATCTATTTTAAAAGCCAATAAAGTTAACAAGCACATTTCACTTTCCTGTCGATTAATGAAAAAATTCAAAGTGGGTGACGTCAAGCGGCCGATTTGTGAACTAGTGAAATAAGGAAAAGTTGATAGTATACACTGAAACGTATGTAATTTTAAACACATTTAATTCATATTTGTTGTAAAACAAACTGAGATATACCATGTATTCCAGAGAAGAGTTGTCATAGGCATATAACATGGGAAAACAGTTTTTGGTAAATGAAAACTGTCCGGCTAACAATGAAGTCACCATATTTTACAGGACAATATTACATATATTTTTACATCTTATTTAATACAGATTACTTCATTTTAATAGCATAATAAAAATACAAAGCGTCCTTTATTTTTCATAATCACATCAAACAAAATAACCTTGAACTATTTGGACCAAAATATTATATTCTTTTTTTTTTCTTTCAAGTTATGGCAACGACATCATAGGTCATTAGCCTTTCCCAAAATTATGAGTAATTATTATTATTGGATAGCACAACATATTAAAAACCAGTGTGAAATAAAAGGTAAGTTAAAATATTATTATTATTTTAGGACATCACAACATGTTAAAAACTTGGTTAAAATAAACCATATCACAGATTAATATCACCGTTTAGTGCCCGTCGGCATTGTCATGTATTAAAAGTATATGGACGAACACAAAATATATTAACAAAAATAAATAAATAAGTATGATACAAATGTCTCAAAGTCCTTTATTTCAGATTTCCTCATAAAGATCGCAGGCTTTTAGAAAGTTTAGAACTTCCTTTATCTTCCCATGGTCTGTTAGCATGTCGTGGAGACTTTGACCAATATTATAAATTTGTCTCACCGGTTGAAGGGTGGGACATTCCAACAATACATGCGGTACAAGAGGGCTGTGCCTTTCTTGTGAACCTGTACCGATGTGTTAGCCTAGTATGGCCTAGTCTCAACCGGTGGACTTTTATAAGGTCTCATCTCGACAGATCAGCGGGAAGATTGACGGGTCCAACAGAGGGTTTGATCCTATGAAGGTGGTTATTCACCCTGTCCCATTCTCGTTGCCACAATGTGAACAACCTTTGGTACGCTGCATTCCTGACATCAGTGTACTTTAGCACTAGCGCCTCTACTGTCTCTCTTGTAGCTGCCTCTTATCCCAACGTGACTAGGGACCCATAGAAAACGGACGTATTTTCCCATGTCAAACAGATGTTTCATCAGTGACAAAATCATCTGAATGACTGGGTCCGGGGAAGAGGAATCCGAGATTGCTGTCAGAACGCTCAGAGAATCGCTAACGATAACGAATTCTCGGCCGTTATGCTCGAGAACACAGTAGTGAAGTGCCTGCCATAGTGCAGATGACTCAGTTGTGTACATTGATGCATTTGCATGCAGCCACCAGGAGTGTGCAGTATGATGGATAACTACCGCCGAACCAGAACCTTCCTGTGTTTTGGACCCGTCCGTGAAAATGATTTCCGTGTCAGGTGGAAATGTGTCACGTATGCCGAGAAACTGCTGAACGAAGAATACAGGTGGTGAGGAGTGTTTATCATACTGGAGCAAATCCAGTATGACATCCGCTTGCGGAGTGAGCCATGGGGGGGTTTCAAGAAAACCAATGGGCGTCACTTGCGGTAAGTTGTATTCTATTTCGTTGAGCAGTTCTCTAGCACGGACACATAGCGGTTTGTGTAAAGCCTGCGATCTAAAGTCCTCCTTAAAGAGGATTCTAAAATTTTTATGGCTGCATTGTGCCCACATTTTGCATATATATGCAAGTGTGAGTTTCCTGCGTCGTATTCCGAGAGGTGCTAGTCCGGATTCACAGCATAGACTAGCTGTTGGTGTCGTTCTAAACGCTCCGATGCTGAATCGGATTCCAGCGTTGTGTATCGGATCTAGCATCCTCAAGGATGATCCTGCAGCCGACGAGTAAACAATGCAGCCATAATCTAGTTTCGAGAGGACAAGGGCCTGGTATACTCGAAGCAGAGTTCGAGGTTCAGCACCCCACCTCGTGCCAGCTAGGACTTTGAGACAATCTAAGGCCTGTGAGCATTTAGTTTTTAACTCAATTAGATGAGGTTTCCAGGTAAGTTTGGGATCGAAAACAAGCCCAAGAAACCTTACCCTGTCCCTGCATCTAATCCAGTTGCTGTTCAACTCTAGCATTGGCCCATACTGTGGACGATTCAGCCTGCAGAAGTGCATACATTGGGTCTTAGTAGGGGAGAACTTGAATCCAGAACCTGCAGCATTTTGGATAATCACATTGATTGCAGTCTGCAATGTACGATTGATGTCTCGCATTTCCTTCGCACTGAAGAAAATTGTGAGATCATCAATGTACATGCAAATTCCCACGGTGTTGCTCAGGCCGGATACAAGGTCATTAACCGCTATTAAAAAGAGCGTTACAATCAAAGTAGAACCTTGCGGTACTCCGTTCTCCAGCGATCTACTGGAGGATAAGGCAGTACCGATTTTTACTCTGAATGAGCGGTCGGATAGGAATGACCTTATGAAATCGGGTAAGTTTCCCCTGAATCCCCATTCGTGCATTTTCTGCAAAAACTGAAATCGCCACGTCATGTCATATGCTTTCTCTAAGTCGAACAAAACGGCTACTAAATGCTCACATTTTTTAAAAGCTTTATGTACACTAACTGGTCTGTCGTTGATCGGAACTTCCGAAAACCGGCTTGGTGCTCACTTAAAAGATCTCTGGTCTCGAGACACCAAACTAACCGGTTGTTGACCATACATTCCAGTAGCTTCCCTAGACACGAAGTGAGGCTTATGGCCTATATATAGCTAGAGGCTAGAGTAGGGTCTGTTCCTACCTTTGGAATAGGGACAACGATAGCCTCTTTCCATTCGGTAGGATAGGTTCCCTCAGCCCACAACTTATTATATGTGGAAAGTAAGGAGATTTTAAATTCAGGAGTTAGGTGTTTCAGCATCTCGTTCGTAATGTTATCCTGTCCTGGGGATGAAAGTGATGCCTTAGAAATTGTAGAATTGAGCTCTGCCAGAGTGAAAGGTACATTGTATTCGTGTGATGTACCAGTGTCAAATTTGAGATGTACTTCTCGTTCACTTTTCTCTCTGAGGAAAGCAGGGTCGTAGTTTTGGGAACTACTGGTTTCCTCAAACTGGTTCGCTACAATTTCTACAATTCTATTTACATCGGTTGTGATGCTTTCATCATCCCATTTCAGGTGGGTCAGCGGCGGTGAATAACCTCGACCCGAGATGCGTCTCACCCTCAACCAACACTCCTGTGTTGTTGTCTCAGAAGAAATGCCTGAGACATAGGCGTTCCAAGTTGCTCGCTTACTTTCCAATATTTTTCGTCGGGCCTGTGCTCTAGCTCTCTTGAATGCTATCAAGTTAGCATCAGTAGGAGCCTTTTTAAATTTATTAAAAGCAGCTTTCTTTCGGCGTATAAAGCTCTGTACCTCCGTGTTCCACCAAGGTATTCTACGTTTGTAGATACCTGGTTTGGTACAAGGAATCGAAGCTTCCGCTGCTTTCAATATGGATACGGATAGTTCTGATATAGATTTATGGATATCATTATTAAGGGCTGGTACTATCAACGCATTTTCAAACTCTGGCCAGTTTGCTTTGTGACAAAGCCATTTACTCAGACGCACGTGCTGTACGGTAGGACTGTCTGTAGTGATCACGATGGGAAAGTGATCACTACCGTACAGATCGTCCAATGCCTTCCAAGTGAATTTATTCGATAGTCTAGAGGATATAATGGTCAGGTCTATGGAAGAATAATTCCTTGACCTTGCATTAAAATAGGTGGGTGAACCATCATTAAGGAGCAAAACATCTGGGGATTGAAGTAGATCTTCTACTATTCGCCCCCTTGGGTCTCTATGTTCAGAGCCCCAAAGTTCGTTATGAGCATTGAAATCTCCAAGTAGTACAAACGGGGTAGGAAGTTGTCTTATGACATGCCTTATGTCGTTTAAATCCCAATTTGCCTCTGGTAAGTAAATATTACAAACCGTGAGGACAAATGGGATAGACAATCGTATTGCAACTACTTGGAGATTAGTGTCGACGGTGACTTGCTCGAACTTTGCACCATTCCTTATGATGATGGCCACTCCACCTCGTACCCTGACGTTGGGTTGCATATCTCTCCGGACTATCGAATAATTCTTTAGCGAGTAAATCTGACCAGGTTTGAAGTGTGTCTCCTGAAGATACGTACATAACGGATTATGCTCTGTCATGAGCATCTTCAGTTGACAGTAATGGTATACACAGCCCTTAATATTCCATTGGATTATAGTATCCATAAATTTAGATGTTTTTATCAGAACTATCCAATATCCTGTGGCTTCCTCGGCTTCCCTTTAGGCCAACCTTTGCCTCTTTTCTTCGTATTGGGGTTAGAGGATTGTAAAGAAGCTGAATAAGCAGAGAATTCCTTTTCACTGGAATTCTCTACATTCTCCTGGTACCTTTTTCGTTTTTCAGACCTATCTGACGGTGTCGGACTAGGTCTGCGATGGCGCGGACTCCTTTGCGGTAATGCAAAGTTATCTTTCGTGACAAAAGCGTCTTTCAGTGCTTCCACTATTGCCGAAACGATGTGACGTGTATCAGAAGACACTGAAGGTGTGACGGGAATGTTGCCTTTTGTCACGAAGATCGCTTTCATTGCCGTAATCAACTGAGGGATCAAGGTTTTGACTAGAGCGGACGAATCAAATTTGGAGGATGTTGTTGTTTCGGTGGCTTTGGCGTAAGAAACTCCGGCAGTCGGAGTTCTAATTACCACCCTAGCCCTAGCCTCCGGATAGGATAAATTTTCTTTTATTTTTATTTCCTGTATAGCAGCCTCAGTTTTATATACAGGACAGTTCTTGGACCTGGCGGAATGATTTTGTTTGCAATTTATGCACAGAAGGGGCTCTACACACGGATTACCTTCGTGTAGCGGTTTTTCGCACACACAAACTTGATCGTTTGTGCACCGCATAGATGTGTGTCCGAACTTCTGGCACCTAAAGCACCGCATTGGTGCAGGAATATAAAGCCTAACCTTCAGTACATAAAAAGCAACTTTCATATTTTCCGGCAACTTACACTTGTTAAAGGTAAGAATGTGATTTGCCGTATCGACCCATTCACCATTTATTTTAGTCTTGATTCGCCGTACCTCTATAACTCCTTGATCCCTTAGTTCTTCGCAAATGTCTTGTACATCACAATTTATCATATAATTCATATTCTTGTGCGGTGTCACCTCGATTGTAAATTCGCCAAGTTTCTGTAGTTTCAACATGCGTGCCGACTGAGCTACGGATGCAGTTTCAACCAGGAGTCCGTCCTTTATTTTCCGTATCGATTTTAGATCCCCAACTATTCCGAACAAAAGCTTATTTATTAAGAAAGGGTTCACTTTGTCGAAGTTCCCGTTTATATTTTTGACGACCAAGAACCGGAGTGCAACCGCCTTTTCTTGGTTCGTACTTAAAGGTTGCGAGATTTGAGATGGACCCGCACTACCATCTTTTGTTGGATTTTTCTGCGGGGTTTTCTCCCCGGGGGGTTTTGCCGTCCCACCTGACGGGCCTTTTTTATCGGCTGGCTTGCCGAGTATAGTCTTTTTATAGTCCTCCCCTTTGTTCATTTTATACATAGTTTTGTCCAGCGCATCGTGTGAGAAGGAGTTGGCCGGTAAGTTGGGAACGGGTATACTCTCGGACGCATCCTACCCCAGTTCCCTGGGGCCCAACCTAAACCGTTTAACCGACCCCGGAATACACGGACGGGTCGGACTCGCTCGGGGCAGTAGAGGTTCCGACACCTCTACCCATCTTACACTTCCTGATCAGGGCCCGAAGTGGCTGGCTCCTGATTCCTGTAGCTACGACGCATCGGCAGAGCAAGCTCACATCAGCCCTTCCTCTCTGACGCCGCGGGAGGACTCCCGCACCAATCACCCTTTCGGCATCAGAGCACCCGGGCACTCCCAGCGCCTCTACTACAGGAGCCGATCAACGTAATCAAGGTACAACACACACACACACTATGCTCTATGGCCCATGTAGGGCTTTGGCTTCTTCTACTATGCCTCTCCATTTTTGTCAATCTTGTGTTGTTTGTACCCAATTCTGTACATTTAATTTTCTTAAATCTTCTAAGGTGTTATCAATTCATTTTGTTCGTGGTCTCCTTTTTCTTCTTTTTTCTGTTGGTGTTAGATTAAATGATTTTTTAGCTATTTTTTCTTCCGGCATTCGATATAGATGTCCCAGCCATCTAATTCGTTGCCTTTTCGCCCATCCCACAATATCCTGATCGGCGTATAGCTGCATTAGCTCGTGGTTCATACGAGATCTCCATCCGTTTAGCGTGTCGTCGTGCATTGGTCCATAAATTTTTCTAAGCACTCTTCTTTCAAAGCGCATTAGTATTTCCTCATTTTTCTTTGTAAGTGTCCATGTTTCGCACCCGTAGGTCACGACTGGTCTGATGTTTTATATAGTTGTAATTTAGATTGTCTAGATACTAGTTTTGATTTCAGAATTTTGTCTAGTGAGTAAAGACATCTACTTCCAGCTGCTATACGGTTTGTAATCTCCGCTGTTATGTCATTATTATGTGTGACTGTTGAGCCTAGGTATTTAAAATCATTTACGCGTTCTATGTTTTTATTTTCGATTTGGAGGTAGCTATTCTCTTCTTGTGGTTCGCTTTTTCCTATCATCATTTTTGTCTTATTGATGCTGATTTGGAGACCTGTTGATGTTCCTGCCTTTTCTAGTTCACCGAAGGTATCTATAATGTCTTGTTCTCGTTTTCCCAATACTAATATATCATCCGCAAATGCAAGTACTTGTCGACTTCTATTATATATCACTCCTTTGTCATTGATGTTCAGTTGTTTTATGATGTTTTCCAAGACAAGATTAAATATTAGCGGGGCTATAACATCTCCTTGCTTGACACCTCTTCTTATTGGGAACTCTTGTGAGAGATCATTTCCGATTCTACATTTGCATCTGGATTCTTCAACGCATTCCTTGGTTAATCTGATTAGTTTGGGTGGTATTTTATGTTGTTTTAATATTTTCCATATGGAGTTATGTTGGATACTATCGTACGCCTGCTGATAATCTATGTACAGTTGGTATACATCAATGTTGTATTCCCAGCATTTTTCGAGTATTTGTCGCAGGCTAAATATAAATAAATATAAGGTACAACAGCAAAGGTCAAAATCCAAAAGGGTCCGGGAGCCGTTAGTTCTCCCTCCTCTGATGGCAACAGAGGGGTACTAAGCCCCCCTACCACGACAAGGTGGATCCACGGGGGGGGGGGATTATATTCTTATGCCATACAAAAATAAACTGGGAAAGACATTTAAATAAAAAAATAATAATTCAGTGCCATAGGTGCTAGCAATGGAACCATGCATCGGCGAACTGCTTCGCCAAAACACAATGTCTGAAGTGCGCAGGGAACAGAGAGGTATACCTGCGTCGCAGGAAACTAGATTCATTCCATCACCAGCACCCAAATCTAACGTCTGGCAGCCGAGGGGGCTGACTGCCTCCCAGCCTTCTCCAGTTCCACAAAACAGAGAAGACTTCCCTCCCCTAACAGCCCCAACAGTGAGAAGAATAGCCCCACACACAACATACCACGAAACACTATATACAGACATTTAACACATTAATTACAAGAATTGAATTATCACGTGAACATCCAGAAATTTTTAAGCATAATTCAAAATTTAAATAAATAACTTTCAGTAGCCAAAACAAAACCCAAAAAGGACTAATACTACTTGAATTTACACAAAACTTACTCTCAACGGTAGAGTAGGGGAATTAATACACTTTAAATTCCACTAACACAGACATTATATTTTTAAACGAAACCAAATTACTACCAGACCATATATTTCGGATGAAGATATTCGAAATTTACCGCAAAGACAGACCACGCGTACACCATGCCGCTGGAGTCGTTGCAGCTCTAGTCAGAACAAACATACGACACCAGCTCATAGACATAGCGAACACTACACTTGAGACACTATGCATTCGCCTACAACACACATTCATAGCCGCGTACAATCAACCTCGAAACATTTTTACACAACACGATTTAAATACGCTGTTTAACACGTCACACAAAGTGACCCTAATAGGTGATCTAAATGCCTTACACCAAGCGTGGAACAACAACAGAAATAATAAAAATGGCACAGCACTTCACACATATATCAATGAACACAACACACAAATATTGCACATACCTGTTAATATGTAGAAAACAAATTTAAGTTTATGTTGATAATTATTTCATGTAACGATACACCCAGTTTTGTACACAGTAGATGTCACTACTATTCGCGAACGAAATTACCGTTGGCGTCGCTGTGAGCGTTTACAATATGGCGGCTCTAATTCGTATTCTGTTGCTGTTTTATATAGGGTTATGTACATCCTTCACTACAAAGTTACTAAGTTAAATACGTATTAACGATTGTTATTCGTATTATTCAGATAAGTTTCAATACTGCGAGTTAGTATTATATACTTAGATATTTTATATTAATCTCCAATAATTCATATTTTAGCAGAAAAAATGACATTGTCAATCAAGATTTGAGGTTATCGTTATTATTGAAATATTTGGATGCTACGAATGAATACCGCAATTTTTTGGAAGGCGAATAAGTGCTAAATAAAGGACTAATTGTTTTATGTGGTGTCACAAATATTAGTGATACAAAATGTGACACTTTCGCACTTTCTTACAAACTAGTGCTTTGATGGCTTCGCCACATGAAATAAATAGCTGTTTAGTATTTAAAAACAATGTGATTTATATAAACAATTTTCTTTGTAGTTGTAAAGCTGGTAAAGGGGGTAAATGTAAACATATTGCAGCCCTATTAATTTTTTTTTACAAGGTGTTTTAATAATTTTAATTTTTGCTTTTGCCTGTGCATGTGCTTTTTTAGGAAGGAAATTTTTATTTTTACTTTTTACACTTTACTTTACTATTATCTGTTTTTGTTTGCTGTTGTTTTTCTTCGTTTCAGGAATAAAGTTTGTGATGTTGAAATCATATCACAGACTGACTTCAAATGTCAATGGACGCAACAAAAATATATAAAATTAAATTCTTTTCAACCAATGCCATGGTTAGAAACAAGTTGTTTTAAGAAGGAAAATAGTTTAACTCTTTTACCAAAACACAAAAAAGGGAAATTATTGGAAAAATTTATGAAAGAAAATCCAGGGTCAGCCTGAGCTAAACATAAGTAGTATTTTTTTTTAATTTAAACAAAATAATTCCCGTTTAAAGTTTCTTTGTGATGATATATTGTAATTTTTTTTTATTTTATGTGTGAAATAAATGATAAAAATGAACCTAAAAAACAAAAGTTTGAGTCTTAGCTACCGTTCACCGGTTCGTGGGAAACCATGAAAACTTAAATTCTTGTTTTTACTTCCTTTAGAATGACAGCCGTAAACACAACAATTTATATTATTTGGTCTAGGTTTGGAACGATTCATATCGGAAAATAATTAAATGAAAAATAAAGGAAATAACATAAAAGTAATAAAGAGAAGGTTAGGTTAAAAGTAAGTAATATCGGAAAATGGAAGCATGAATTAAATTTTTATACCAGATATGTAATTTTAAATGATAACAATAAAGAAATACACTGAAATTTTAACTATAAAATCACGATGAAACAAGTATAATACGACAAGAGAACTCAAGTTGACGTTTAAATTGTTTTATGGTTGTGGTATCTATTCAAAGTTTTGCTCCAGGTACCCAGCTAAGCACTGGATTTGGAAATCACAAAGTAACATTAGCATGATTAACTTAACATAGATGGCTTACTGTACGACATAGAAATAACTAGACAGGAATGTATTTAAAATTTTAATACCGTTAATTTCTTAGCAATATTCATTATCTTCGTGGAATTGCCAAAGACTTTTGCATAAAAGCGAAACTGCTATAGCATAATGTTCTTATTACCAAGTGTACATCAAGGTTACCACAACTTGTGGCAATTATTAGAGTATTTTTCATAAAACACGGTATTAAAATTTTAAATACTTCCCTGTCTAGTTATTTCCATGTTGTACAGTAATCCATCTGTATTAAGTAAGGTATGTTAATGTTACTTTGGGATCCAGTGCTTAGCTGGGTACCTGGAACAAACAGTGTATTCTAATGGATTTCGTACAATTTTATACCTCATAGCAGAATGCATAAAGGTCACATTTCTTTCAATTCTTTCACTCAGGGAAAACTTTGAATAGATACCACAACCATAAAACAATTTAAACGTCAACTTGAGATCTCTTGTCAAACTATACAACTACAAACAATATCAGTACATAACCATTAGCCTAAACGTGTTGACATGAAAAGTGCGAATTTGAAGGGTTCTTAAATGTACCACCAGAGGGCTACGAGTTTATTTCGTTCGCGAATAACAAAAATGAAACGGTAGACCTCGTTACGTCGCATGTAAAACAAGAAGCTGTCCAATAAATAATTATAAAGTTTATCCGCTTACAACTTCATCTATACCTACGATAACCAACAGATTATGGGCCCAGATACGTCCAGGATCGTGAAGTATAGTATGAGTTTGTAAAATTGCTCATTGGTAACACACTTGCTGCAAAAATCTCGAGTGTTGTAGTTAGCGAGGAACTAAAAAGAAAAGACGAACTGCAGGCATGGCGGACGAAGATACGAAAACCACAACAGTGATGAAACTCACGAAAGACAATTATTACCAATGGAAAGTGATAGCCGAAGCGGATCTCATAGAGAGGAACTGTTGGACAGCAGTTGATCCAGGTTATGATAATGTAGTTGAACTTAACCAAGAGCAAGCCAGAGTCAAAAGAAAGGCGTAAGCTTACGTGTATAAACATGTAGGTCTAGAGTACATTGAAGACATCAGTCAGTGTGATCGAGCCAAAGAAATTTGGGAAACATTAAGTGAAATCCATACGAATATTTCATCCATCCATCTCTGCACCATGCTGAAGCAATGTGGTTCGTTTGTAAAACCTGATGAGATGAGAATGACGGAATACAGTGCCAAAATGCAGAATATGGTTAGAAGGTTAAGAGAAGGCGGATTTATCATCACCGATAATCAATGTGCCATGATGATGGTAGCCAGCTTACCATTGCCGAGATATGAGGGGTTTTTGCGATCAGTTGAGTACACGCCTAACCTCACTACAAGACAAATAAAAAATAAGCTGTACCTAGAAGAATCAAGAAAGACGTGAGAAGAAGAGAAGCAAGATGACGCAGCCGCTTTTGCCGCATTCTAGAAGCAACAAGCGAAGAAGTTCTCAAATGCATGGCAAGGCAAGAGTTTCTCGGGCAAGAAAGGTACAAATCAGTCGACGGAGAAAACCAATGTAGGATATTCCAAAAACAAAAATGAAGGCACAGATGAAAAAGGTCATATGCGAGTCAAATGTTTCCCCTGGGCAAGTGGGGACATATTGCCCGAAATTGTCCCGAACAACCGCAAGAACTCACAGTTCAGAGGAATAAAACAAGTGGAAGTCAGGCAAAGCCAGCCTGTGCTTTCACTGAGGAGAAATCGGATGAACGAGAACAGAGTGAGACAAAATTTAAGAGTTACATCTGTGCAGCTGGGCTTTTGACGAAGAGAGAAACAAAAGTGTGGTATTTGGACTCAGGTGCTACGGACTTCATGACACCAAACAGAAGTATAATCAGTAACTTTCAACCAATAACTGGAACTGTCAAATTAGGGAAAGGGAGAATTGTTGTGAAAGGAAAGGGGACTGTACTTGTAAAATTCACAGAGAAGTGTGGTGGTTATACAATGCAATTTAATGACGTGTTGTACGAGCCAGACCTTGAACTTAATTTAATCTCTGTTCAAAAGTTAATTAAGAAAGGCGTCAAAATAACCTTTTGTAAAGATTATGCTGAGGATATAGATAATGGGGAAGCTTTTGAATCTGATAATCTGTTTGTGCTAGAAACAGAATATGTTAAAAATGTTACAGATGCAATCGCTACGGTAGAGCAAGTTCAAGAGGACGACTTCCCGTACGAGGTCACAGCACTGAGAACAGCAGCTACCTGGCATCAGAGGCTGGGTCATCTACACGAAGAAGCAATCCGGAAGCCACGGCAGATAGGTGTACTGTCTGTATACAGGGCAAGATGACGAAAAAGGGTTTTCCAAAGCAAAGCTCAAGGCAAACACACCATCCGCTGGAAATAATCCACAGTGATGTCATGGAGAAAATAACGCCAGCATCATTTGGAGGAGCTGAGTATCTACTCACATTCATAGATGACTACTCCAGATATTTGACAGTAAGATTTCTACAGAAGAAGAGCGAAGTGTTTAACGAGTTCCAAAAATTTAAGACTGAAGCAGAAAACAGCCTTGAATTAAAAATTAAGGCTCTTCAAAGTGATAATGGTGGCGAGTATACTAGTTCTGAATTCCAGAAATATTTAATTAAGAATAGAATTGTTCATAGAAGAACTGTGCCCGAATGTCCGGAGCAGAACGGTATTGCAGAGAGATAGAACCGAACAGTGACTGAAATGGCTACTTGCATGCTAATTCAAGCCGGAATGCCAAAGAGATTCTGGGCCGAAGCTGTCAACGCCGCATGTTATGTGAGAAATAGATGACCAAGTTCAGCGATTCAAAATAAGATTCCATTAGAAGTGTGGGCAGGTGAAAAATTAACAATTGGGGACTATGATCGAATTAAAATCTTTGGATGTAAAGCTTGGATACATGTAAACAATGGAAAATTCCGTGCAAAGGCAGAGGAATGTGAATTCCTTGGTTTTAATGATCATGTAAAGGATTTTAGGCTATGGTATCTAGATATAAGCAAAATTGTAGTCGCTCACAATGTGACATTTGAAGAGAACAAATTTCCATTTAAAGAAAGAGCTAACAATGATTGCTGTATCACTGAGAAAAATATGGATAACCAACCTTCATTCCAAAACGTCATTAAAACTGCTAATGATGAACATAAAATTGTGTTTGTAAATGGCGATGTACTACAATGAAGAAAAAATTGAAAACACTAACACAAATGAAGCAAAATAACCTAAAGAAACAGTCGAGAGAATTAGGAACAGAAAATATAATCAAAAATCAGGTGAACATTGTGTTTGTTCTAGTTGTAACATCACGAAGTGTTCAACAGATGAGCCAAATGTTAAAGAAGCTTTAAGTGGCAACGATTCAGACAAATGGCTGGAAGCTATGGAAAAAGAAATATAAAATTTAAGCTTGCAAAATACTTGGGATATAGTTGAAAGACCAGTAAATAAGAACGTCATTGGGAGTAAATGGGTTCTTAAGGTAAAGAGGAACCAAGATGGATCTGTAGATTGTCTTAAGGCTAGGTTAGTGGCAAAGAGGTTCTCACAAATTCCAGGATTGGACTTCCAAGATATTTTTAGTCCCGTAGTGAAACGCAAATCAGTAATAATTCTTTTATCAATAGCTACAGAAAGGGATTGGTATCAAGAACACATAGACGTACTATCAGCTTACTTAAACAGTGATCTATCTGAAGAAATTTATATGGAAAAACCTTTGTATTTTGAAGAGCATAGAAAGGATAGAGAACGGTATGTCTGTAAACTGAACAAAGGAATCTATGGTCTCAAACAGGCCGGACAAGAATGGTATTTTCACATTGATAGAATATTCAAAGATTATGAACTAAGATTTTTAATTAGCGATCCATGTGTTGAAACGATTTCGATATCGTTTCTCATTTTTTACATTTAAATTCTATTCTTTAGCGCCACCTTTCTTTTTATTTATTAAAACTTATCTTGAGTTTGCGACCGTGAGCAGCGAACGGGAGAGAGACGCGTTCGGAGATGATTCCGGTGTGTGCGGTCTGAGGCGACAGACACGAAATTTACAAGGTTAACTTTTTCGGGCGATTTAAAATCTTTTTATCGGTTAATATCTATGCCATCTAAATTTAATTGTGGTCTATTTTATTTTACTAGTGATTCTTGTAAATTTATTTGGTAAGTTAAATTGTTATTTTGTAATTATTTCATTTTTGCGGTGCGAGCCGTACCTCGTGTCGACTCAGGTTGCACCTTGGAATTATTCCTTCCCTTATCTTATATCTTTTACTATCCCTGTCCTTCTATTATTGTCCGGAATATTTTAAATTCCTTTCTAGTGTTTTTTGTCTTTGTTCAAAAATTTTCCAAGTCTCGACCTAGGTTCATTTTCTTGCGGTGGAAAACAGACTGAGCTCATAGCTGATTTAGCAGTCGTAAGTAGAATTTGTATCGTTCTAATTTTGGTATACCGGCGCGTAATTTTATTTTTATCTTGTCTTGTCGGAAACCAAATTTTCAAATTTTGCTAATTCCACAGCGGAACAATTGAGAATTTTTTTTTATTATCTATCGCATATTTTGGTTTCTCAATTGTTGAGTTCACCTATCGAGCCTTTTCTTTTTTTTACTATTTTTTCTTTCGCTGTCTAATTCTTGCCAGCCTGATCAGCTGTATGGTGTATTTTATGTATGATATTATTTTTCATTAATATTAAAATTCATTATCTTGTTATTACAATTTATTACCAAATTTAATGTATTGTATTTAAATTTTGAATTCTTGTTAAATTAAATTTTTTATGAATTTCATTGTGAGAATATTTTGTGCTCTAATTTTTTTTATGATTTATGTTCCCTCCTGGTACTGGCCTGGTCGAGGTTCGTTGGTCTTGGAGTACACCCGTCAACCAAAAACATGGCTTAACCCACAGCAGGACGCTTGTGCCTAATTGCAACACCAGCATCACTGATAGCTTTTGCTACCGTACACAAAAATCAGACATCATACACACTTTCACCGCTTCCACACCAAGCTGCACTACACTACACCGAACACAGAACACACCATACACCGTTCACATTCGGAGCCACATCCGCTGGTTGTTCCTGTTGCTACGTCACTGCTGTGCTACTGCCAATTATCTAAGTACGACTCCTGCCGACGGCCCGTCCAGTCCGGACCCATCAAAAATTGTAACCCCAAGTTAAGTACAATATTTTTTGTAATTTTGAGTACTTTGTATTCCCATAATTTTTTGTTCAAAATAAACTTTCGTCTCGTTCTTTATCAGTGTTGTTGTGCCCACTGTTTCCTTTCGGCACAACTGGCGCCCTGTTTCCTGTCGCAACCCAATTCTCTCTGGAACCCACGACCTAGCGCAACCACAAACACATCTGAGCACCGCGGTATAGTGTGGACGGTGTGGTTCACTGTGATTTCCCTTCAGGAGATCACTATAGTTGTCCATTACGTCACAGTGTATACAAAAATGTGGAGAAAAACATTACATTAGCTGTTTATGTTGACGACATAGGGATCTGGGGAAACAAAGAGCAAATTGATCGTTTCAAAATTTATCTAACTAATCGGCTAGAAGTAAGGATGCTTGGTGAGATATCACAATTTTTATCCTTAAATATTCATAAACCATCTTCTGATATGCTGGTGATTGATCAGAAATTGTTCACTCAAAAGTTCTTATCAGACTTTGGTATGTCAGATGTAAATTTTAAGGGAGTGTCTACCCCATTACCTACGCAGGGGAAGCTAATCACTGATGGAAATGATGAATTATTCGACCAGACTTTATATAGAAAGGCAGTTGGTAACTTACTGTACTTGGCAAATAACACCAGATCAGACTTATCATTTGCTACTTGTAAGCTAAGCCAATTTTGCACAGCACGGACCCACAAGAATTGGAGAGACTTAATGCATGTACTAAAATACATCAAGAAAACCGAAAGATACAGTATGTATTATAGTAAGACGTCACAACCTATAAAGATTTATGTAGACGCAGATTGGAGAAACGACCACTCAGACCGTAAATCTATCTCAGGTTTTGTGATATTCCTTGCGAGCGCTGCTATCATTTGGAAATGTAGAAAACAGCAGAGAGTTGCACTCTCAACCGTAAAAGCCGAACTAATGGCCATGAAAGAGGTAACAAAAGATCTATTATGGTTGAAAACTTTCCTGACTGAAATAAATTGTTTGGAGTTTATGCCCACGCCATGTACTGTAAATGGAGACAATCAAGGAGCTATTGCTTTAACAAAAGAAAATTGCAGTTCTGAGAGAACCAAACATGTAGACATTGATGTTCATTTTGTCAGAGAGTTAGTTAAAAATGGTGAAGTGATCTTCAACTACATTCCATCTGAAGACAACATAGCTGATATATTTACTAAGACATTATCCGGTGCGAAAACAAAATCTAGTGTGTATAAATTAGGGCTTATACTTATGAAAATTACTTATTTTTCTAGTAACCTTATGTGGAAAATAATTCTCAACAAGGGAAAGTGTTAATATGTAGAAAAAAAAATTTAATATAATATTTAAAATTTTACTTACATTTGTTATTATATTCTAAAATAATTAATCACATTAGTATGAACTATGTAAATCAATAATGAACAAACAAGCATACAAAAATTTTAACTTTGACAGTTGTGAAACAAAAATTGATACTTTAAGGTTGCCAGCAAATACGAAAAACAACAATTTTTGTACCAGCCGCCTAAAAAATATATTAAATATCTCAAATCTGGAAAATTTAGACTTACTGAGTTCAGACCACACTCCAGTCACTTGCACCTTAAATGACTTCACAAGACATAGACACTGAAATTCAAAAACTCACAGACATAAATACACAAAACAAATTCAAATAAACACACATAGAGAACAAGTACCACGTCACATTAAACAACTATAACAACACTGCGAAACAACACACGCAAACATTGGCAGAGATCACGAAAGCTACAATACAGAGACGAGATAAAAAATTAGAATAAAGACATTCGAAAAGAAATATTAAAATGGACAAAAGGAAAATGGACACAAAAACTCGACACTTTAAACATAAAAGACAATTCCCTTTGGCAATTTACGAAAGTACTCAAAAAAAATAACAACAATTCCAACACTAACACACAACAATCACACATACTTCACATACAACGAAAAAGCCAATGTAATTGCGGACACATTCGAACAAGTACACATATTAGACGCACACACTGACATTCAACTCTTCGAAGTTCGAACATGTAACTCAATCAGTAGACGAATTCATAAACACTCCACACATATTACAATAAACCATCAAAATTATACACTCTCATCAAGGAGTTTCCCATCAACAAAGCACCTGGTCCAGACCTTATTGAAAACATAATTTTAAAAAACTTACCGAGAAAAAAAATAGTACAATTATCATATATAATAAATAGCATGATAAAACTAAATTTCTTCCCAGGCACTTGGAAAACAGCTGACATAATACCAATTTTAAAACCAAATAAAAACAAAAATCTTCTTGTAAGTTTTTGGCCAATATCTCTTCTAAATTTAATTTCAAAATTGTCAGAACAAGTAATTTTTGATAACCTATTAAAATTTACTACAGATAACAATATTTTACCTGACTTTCAATTCGGCTTTAGACAACACAGATCGACAACACAACAATTAGCCAGAATAATGATAATGACAGACTTCATTGAAAATTTTAACAAAAAGAATGTAACAGTGATGTGTTTATTAGACATAAAGAAAGCATTTGATAAGATCTGGACCAACGAATTATTATACAAATTAATCCACTTACACTTCCCGGTAGACATGGTAAAACTATTACACTCTTACTTATTATACCAAAAATTTAAGGTCAAAATTAACAATACGTACCCACACGATAAAGCAATAAGAGCAGGTGTGCCACAGGGCAGTATTTTGGCACCACGTCTATTCATAATATACATACACGACTTGCCTACCTTTGCGCGTATAGAAACGGCACTATAGTCCAAAAACTTGACTCTGTCGGGTCTGGCAATAAAATAATACATATCGCAACTATGATAAAGCGGCATATCCTTTACTTTCTGAGGTATAATACTGTTTAGCAACGGCCCATATTTGAGCCGCTCTATCCGTGCATTGGATCTCTCGGCTACCTGCTATGTGTAGAAAAATAATCTTACGATCCTTCAACATAAATTCTATTTTTGTTTGAAAAAATTTCTTATGAGAATGAAAACTGCATTTCCAAAAATGTTTCCAAACTATTTGCAATACATGTTGTTAGGCAGATTTTTTTGTTTAAGTATAATATTTTTCAACAGTTTTATTTTAAAGAATTAAGAATCAAAAACAAGTGTATTTATTTTATATACAAAAAGATTTTAGTAGTAATTAACAATCATTCCTATCAATTATACAGTTTCTTTTATTTGTGATCAATTCTATCAAAGTGTAATATTTTATAAGCAACTTGTTAACAAACATTTTAAAACTAGTAAACAGAGGAGCAGCACGTTATAAAACGCATTTGTGCAGCTTTGTTCATGTAGGTTTTTTCAAACTTTTAGAATGGATCGGAGTATCAATCTGATGCATATGTGTACATAAATCTCCTTGTACGTAAAATAAATACACTTGTTTTTGATTCTTATTTCTTTAAAATAAAACTATTGAAAAATATTATACTTAAACAAAAAAACATGTCTAACAACATGTATTGCAAACAGTTTAGAAACATTTTTCGAAATGCAGTTTTCATTCCCGTAAGACATTTTTAAACAAAAATAGAATTTATGTTGAAGGACCGTAAGACAGAAAGTAAGGTATATGCCGCTTTATCATACTTGCGATATGTATTATTTTATTGCCAGACCCGACAGAGTCATTTTTTTGCCAGATGTAGCGGGTAGGCAAGTACAAATACACCTAAATATTTTGGAAAAATATTAGGCCAAATGGCAAATCAAAATTAACTGTGAGAAAACAGACATAATTACAATAACACGGAAATACACAAACATCAAAATTTACAAACCCATTAAAATACACGCTACCAAAATTCAAATATAAAACACAGTGAAGTACGTAGGCATACAAATAGACGTCAGACAAAATTCCAAGCACACATAAAAGCACTCATTCGAAAGTTACACTTTGCTCTCAGACAAAATTATTCATTACTGTCAAAACGCACACTCACACCGAAAATTAAAAAAACATCTATACACTACACTAATAAGACGCATAATAACATACAGCGCGCCAATCATTTCACATCTACTAAAACCATTATAAAACCACTACAAATTTTCCAGAATAAAGTCCTACGCTTGGTCACAGGCAAAGACAGATATAATAATAATAATAATAATAATAATAATGTTTATTACCCAACAGGAAACCAATTACAGGGTAAAAATGTAATAATAAGTAATACAAAATAAACAGATTAAACAAAATTGATAAACTATAGCTGTGTGTTGTGTACAATAATAAGAGAAACGAATGATCATATGAATATATCTGTGTAATGTACATCTGCAAGATGAAACATTAAATGTAGTGGTGAACGTCGCAAGATGTCAGTACGTGCAGTGGGAAGTCGAAATGTCCAATGCTGTCTGGAAGCAGGCCTCGGAACATGGAAAGGAATCCGGGCAAGTAGAGATGGCGCATCTACGTGGTTGTGGACAAGTAGCCGTGCGAACCTAGCACAAGACAAATCTCGTCGCAAGTTTAATGAGGGCATATCATGGCGTTCAAGTAAAGAATTTTGATCGATATCTATAGTGGGGTAGACATTGTCAAGCTTAAATGAGAGATACCAAATTAAACTAGCGTACTCAAGTTTGGAAATGATGAAGGCAAAATATAGCGACTTAATTGCTGCTACATCATGAAAAGTACTGCAAATTCTGAAAATAAAACCTAAAGTTCTGCTGGCAGATGAACAAGTTGTAGAAATATGCTCATTAAAATTGAAATTATAACAAAAAGTTACACCTTGATCTTTAACGGTATATTTTCGGGCAAGAGTGATGCCATTTAAAGTATATGAATTCTGAACATAGTTAATTTTGCGTGTATAGGATACAACGAAGCATTTTTCCACATTTATATTTAGCTTATTTAGGGAGCACCAGTATACAAGCAGATTAATATTACTTTGTAGTAAAATTAGATCATCAACTGAAGAAACTTCAGAGTATAGTTTGATGTCATCTGCATAAGCTAAAGCTGGACAGGTAAATGACAGTAACAATTCATTAATAAATAAATTGCATAATAGGGAACCCAAATTGGAACCCTGGGGGACTCCTGATGTTGCAGTAAATTCAAAAGATGAAAAACCGTTGTAGAAAACATAGCAGGGACGCTGTGATAAGTAAGATGATAAAAGATAAAAGTAATAATGATGTCGTGGCACCAAATGAACTAATTTTTGATATTAGAAGCCCATGATCAATGGAATCGAAGGCAAGAGAGAAATCACTATAGAAAACATCGGCTTGTCCTTGGCTATCGATAACTTCAGAGATATATTGGGAGAAGCAAGCTAAATTTGTAGTTGTAGAACGTCCCCGCTATACACGAGTCACAACATTACACGAAGACACAAACATACTATTCATTTCAGACTATATTAAAACAAAAGCGAACAAATTCTACACAAAACAGAGCTGGAACACCGACAGTGAAATCATAAAACACATCACCAAAATTAGAGCACACAACACGGAATACAAAATAAAACATACTGTAGCGAGCCCAGTGTCGCGGCGCGGGCGGCGGCCGCTAGCGAACAGGTCAGAACACGTCCGTCCGCTCCCCATTGTTCTGATTTCCAAGGAATCAAAGAATATTCTAGAATGATGTGTTTTAATATAAATACCCCAAGCAAAAGATCGCGAGGACAGTCTTGTATCGATACGTGTAGTGAACAGATGGTGATATAAATAAATAGTGATATAAATATTGTTGAAATAAATATTGCGTAGTTCTAATTGTTTAAATAAATTATCTTAGTGTTTAAGTCTCTATTGATATATGTTAGTCTTAAATTAGTGTTTATATTTGTTAATTCTTAGTGTTAGTTATTTTTCATTATTCTTTATAATTCATATTTCTCTTATTAAACCTAGTTATATAAATATTAGTGTTTTAATCAATTTTACACTTCACCTAAATAAATAAAACGTTACAATTGGTGTCAAGTGTGAGGGTTATTAAAAACTGTGAAGTGTAAAATAAAAATAAATAAAATGGCGAGTAAACAAGTAAAATTAAGTGAATTAAAAGTAACCGATCTCAAGAGGGAGCTGGAAGACCGAGAGTTAGAGACATCGGGATCCAAGGCTGTTCTGCAACTTCGTCTACGGCAAGCTTTAGTAGAAGCATGTGAAAATCCAGATGAGTTTGTATTCGAAATTGCGGGTGGTTTCACCGATTTTGTTAAAATTCTAGAAGAAAATTCTAGAACTTTGGAACAAATAAAAGATAGTTCTAAAACATTAGAACAAAAATTAGAGGAAAGTTCTAGAAAATCTGAAGAAAATTCTCGAACTTTGGAAGAGAAAATGACAGAAAATTCTAGAACATTGAAAGAAGAAATAATAGAAAATTCCAGAAGTTTAGAACAAAAGCTGGAGGAAAAATTAACAGAAAATTCTAGAATATGGGAAGAGAAATTAATGGAAAATTCTAGAACTTTGGAAGGGAAATTAAACGAACAACTTAACGAACAGAAAGAAAGTTCTAGAATATTAGAAGAGAGAATAGAAACTTACGAGAAAAAAGTTGAAGAGTTACAGCAAAATTTCTCTAAAATTACGCCAGCCGTTTCAAATTCTGATGTGGCAGATATTATTCAAGTAAACAAAACAGTAAAAGCGGAACATAATTCAAAACTGCACATTAAAACTCCCGAATTCAATGGCAAGTCATCCTGGCCGAATTATGTAAAACAATTTGAAGCCGCTGCCAAGGCAAATGGCTGGACTTCCAAGAAAAAGCTACTGCGCTGACAGTTTCGCTACGCGGAGAAGCCATCGATATCCTACAGACGCTAAAAGAGGATGAACAGGAAGACTACGAACAACTTGTTAAGCGATTGGATATGCGATATGGCAATGCGCATCTGGAGCAGGTGTACCAGACGCAACTGAGGAACCGATATCAGAGTTCAAAAGAGAACCTTCAAGAATTTGAAGCGGATATAGCTCGTTTGGTTCGTCTCGCACATCCTACAGCCTCTGACAGCGTTTTGGAATGCCTAGCTACACAAGCATTTATCTATGGGGTCCGAGACAATGAAACTCAGCAGGCACTACGATTGGCTCGACCAAAAACTCTGGTGGATGCACTTTCATATGCCTTAGATCATTAAGCTGCAAAACAAGCTTCACGCAACCAATCGCGAGTGCGAATTATCGAAGCTGAGAGGAATGAAGACACTGAGGATCTAGATGACAGGATAAGATGAATTTCATCTGAAATTCATGGCGCGGGAAGAAAGAAACTCCGCTGTTGGAATTGCGGTGAATTAGGTCACCCGCAAAAACTATGCAGAAAACATCTACTTCCAACAAAGTGGCAGATACGCACAGCCACCGGAGAACAAGCTACCGCATCGGGAGAAATAGATTTGAGCATCACTGTTGGAAAAACATACATAAACATCGTGTGCTGGTAGCTGACGTAGAAGATGAATTCATTCTCGGCATGGACATTATGAAAAACCATGGATTTAAACTTGACCTGAAGAATGGAGTGATGATGGTCAATGATGAAGAACTGGTATTAAATCCACGAGGCGACAATGCCATGCGAGTATTAATAACGGAAGATGTCACCCTCCCAGAACGGAGTGAATCAATCGTGGAAGCACAGATAGAGGGTAGCTTCTGTGAGGGAAACATTGTCATGCTCCAGCCGAAAAATGACGATGCTAAAACTGGGACTGAAGTTGTAATTGGGAAAGCCTTGTTCAAAACCGACAGGATAATCCCAGTTCGAGTAATGAACATTAATTTTTATCCCGTTATACTAAAAAAAAGGATCGTAGTAGGTGAATGTGCAGCGGTATCATCAATTATTCGAACTGTAAAGGCCAAAGACAACACATCCTGTGAAGTTCCAGATATACTAATCAAGGAGATGTCAACATCGTTCCAGGACTTGACCGCCGACCAGAAAACCAAGGCTAAGGGTTTGATTGGCAACTTTCAAGATGTGTTCCAATTGGACAAGAAGGACAAAGGAAGAACCATTGTAGTCCATCATAAAATAGACACCGGAGACGCAAGACCCATCCGCCAAACAGCAAGAAGATTACCACTGGCGAAGCGGGAAGAAGCAGAAGAAATCATTGAGGACATGAGGACGGAAGGTGTGATTGAACCTTCAAGCAGTCCATGGGCTTCACCAGTAGTGCTAGTGAAGAAGAAGGATAGCTCTACGAGATTTTGCGTCGATTATCGTCAACTTAACAACGTGACGAAGAAGGATAGCTACCCACTACCCCGAATAGACGATACACTGGACACATTGGCAGGATCAAAGATCTTCTCCACTCTTGATCTAAAGAGCGGATACTGGCAAGTGGATTTAGACCCAAGAGACAAAGAAAAGACTGCATTTACCATCGGTACCGGTCTTTGGTAATTTACTGTTATGCCATTTGGGCTCTGCAATGCCCCTGCAACGTTTGAACGACTTATGGAAACCGATATTATTGTGGTAGGAAAAACGTTCGAGGACCTCATGAAGAACTTGGAAGAGGTTTTCCAAAGATTGAGGAAGGCTAACCTGAAACTCAGTCCAAAGAAGTGTCACTTATTTCAAAAAGAAGTTCATTATCTTGGACACGTAGTTTCTGGTAAGGGTATTGCAGTTGACCCGGAGAAAATAAGGGCTGTGAGTGACTGGCCAGTACCAAGAGATAAACATGAATTGAGAAGTTTCCTTGGTCTCTGTACATACTACCGACGTTATGTTCCTGGATTTGCAAAATAGCGAAGCCATGGACAAGGCTTACTGAAGAAGGCAGAAGATTTATCTGGGAGATGGACTGTCAAGCCGCGTTCAAACAACTTAAATATTCCCTGACAAGCGCACTTGTCCTAAGTTGTCCTTTACCAGATGGAGAATTTGTTCATGATACAGATGCCAGTAACGTTGGAATTGGTGGCGTTCTTTCCCAGATACAAGACGGACAAGAGAAGGTTATTACCTATTTTAGTAAGACCTTGTCAAAACCAGAGAGGAATTATTGCGTCACCAGAAAAGAACTTTTGGCTGTCGTAAAATCCGTGGAGCACTTCTACAAATATTTGTACGGTAGAAGATTTCTTATAAGAACTGACCACGCTGCTCTCAAATGGCTGCTACAATTTAAGAATCCTGAAGGTCAGGCAGCTAGATGGATTAAAAGATTACAAGAATATAACTTCGTTATTGAGCATCGAGCAGGTACAAGCCATCGTATTGCTGACGCATTATCAAGAAGACCATGCCAGGACGAATGCAAGCATTGCAGTCGTCTAGAAGAAAAACTCTCTACCATCGCCAGAACAACAGTAGTGAATGATAGTTGGCAAACGGAAGACCTTCGCAAGGACCAAGAGAATGACTCGGACTTGAAAATCATACTGGATTGGAAACGTGGAGATAGCAGACCAGTTTGGGAAGATGTTGCACGACACTCACAAAGTGGGCGCAGTGGGACTCTATTGCGGTTGAAGAGGGCCTCCTGAAACGTGTCATAGAGAATACTGAAGGTACTGTGAGTAGGACCCAGCTGATAATTCCTAGGAATAGAGTACCGGAAGTATTGGAGGAGATCTACGACGGAACTGGACATTTTGGAGTGAATAAAACCCTTGAGAGAGTGCGCCAACGATTTTACTGGGTAAATTGCAAAGAAGATGTTAAAGAGTGGTGCAAGAAATGTGTGGTCTGCGCGGGAAGTAACGGGCCACATAGGAAAAGAAGAGCTCCAATGCGCCAATATAACGTTGGAAGTCCCTTTATTTATTTATTTACTTATTTAATATTTGGGAAGCCGACAGTTACCCAATTATGGGCTTCCACGAATTACATGAAAAGAAAAATTTAACAAATATCGTCACAAAAAAGATGTAAATTGTGTATACTTAATTACAAATTGATTTCTTAAATACATTAATTGATAAAATGAAGGGATCAAGATGGTGATATTTGGCATTGTAACAACACATTATTCTATTTATTGCTGAATTTTGGAGACAATTAGATTTACTTTTTATAATATAGAATAAAGTGTTATTTCTCGTGATAACTGATGGAGTGTGAAAATTGAATTTGTCTATGATATCATTGTTATCTATTAAATTGTTAAAGATTTTGTACATGAACATCATATCAGCAATCGTTCTCCTTTGTTCAAGTGATAACAAATTGAATTTAAGCAGAGCTGAATCATATGAAATATAAACAATTTTAAATTTATACAATAACAACGAAATAAACTTTTTTTGTATTGACTCAATACGTGCAATATATTTTTTGTAAAATGGATTCCAAACCTGAGATGCATATTCAACGATCGGACGTACAAAAGCATTAAATAACATAATTAGTGATTGAACTTTATTAAAACTCTTAGCCATTCTGTAAATAAATCCTAATGTTTTGTACGCCTTACCAACAATGTAGTCAACGTGTTCATTTGGTTGCATTTTATTACTAAATATGATACCAAGATCACGAATAGAAGTTTTTCGAATGATATTGATACCATTTAAGTTATATTGGAAATTGATACAATTTCTATTTCGAGTAAAGCTTACCACAGAACACTTATCTAAGTTTAAAGATAAATCATTTACATTACAATAATGGTATAATCTTTCCAAATCTTCCTGAATACCAATACAGTCGGAATTAGATTCAACAGCTTTGAAAAATTTCAAGTCATCAGCAAATAGTAAAAAGTCACAATGAGTAAAGCATTCCAATATTGAATTTATGTAAATATTAAATAAAAGAGGACCTAAGTGAGAACCCTGTGGAACTCCAGAGGTGACCTTAATTAATCGTGACTTGTAACCATTGCAGATGACTAGCTGTGAACGATTTATTATATACGATTCAGTCCATCTTAAAAGTGAGCCATGAATACCGTACGATGATAACTTAGCTAATAACTTGAAGTGATTTACACGATCAAAGGCTTTACTAAAGTCCGTATACAAAACATCAACTTGAACTCTCTTATCCATGTGATTATTAACATATTCCGTAAAGGGAATAAGATTATTCAATACTGATTTATTAGAACAGAAACCTGATTGTTGGGGAAGGATTAATTTAGAAAAGTCATTCTTAATTTTTATTGTTATAAAATATTCAAATATTTTACCAAAAATCGGAAGTATTGAAATCGGTCGATAATTAGTTATATTACGTTTATCACCGGATTTATAAACTGGAGTAACATGAGATATCTTCCACAAATCAGGAAACGTACCGGCTTTTAAAGATTTATTGTAAATTATAAATAATGGATAAGAAAGGTAATGAGCACAAGTCCTGACAAACAAGGGATGAATTCTATCTGGACCGCATCCTTTGTTGGTATCAATATTCATTAAGTAGTTTAAAATTTCGGCCTCATGGAGAAAAATTGAGCCTATATTAATGCTTGAGTCATTATTAGTGACATCAGGACTGTTATTGTTATTTGAATTTATATATACGGACTCAAAAAATTCAGCAAAGAGATTACTTATATCGCTACCAGTAAAAGCTTCCTTATCACCGTGAAACATTGAGTTTGGCAGGCTATTATTACTTTTCAAGTTTTTAGTGTGATTCCAAAATAGATTGACATTAGAAGACAGATTGTTTTCGATATAATTTATGTAAGATTTATAATCATTGGACATTTCAATTTTAATTTTACTTCGAAGCATAGAGAACAAATCGTAATATTCTTGTTGTTTATAAGTTTTCCATTTTTTGTGAAATTTATTTTTCTCTTTTATCATACTTATTAAGCGTTTTGAAAACCATTTAGGGTATTTACTTGCTTTATTATAGTAAACAGGACAATACGTATCTAATAAATTGTATAATATGTCATAAAATAACTTTACGTTGTCATTAACATCACTATCATTGTTCAATTTAGTATTCCAGTCTACTGCTGACAATTTGTATATCAAACTTTCATAGTCGCATTTTTTAAAATTGTAAACTGCAATGTGATGGTTTGTCAATGACTTAAACTCGAGGCGAGAAAAATAAATGTCCAAAGCAGGATGATAGCTGTCAAGAATACTAATTGGTTGCATACACTTTGTTACAGTAACATCACAAGAGCAAAGAACTAAATCCAGTATTGACCCAAATTTGTTGCGTATATTATTATATTGATTAATATTACAGACAGACAAGGCACAAACAAATTCATGGTTTAAATCCAAGCATTTAGAAAAAACTGGAGTTAAATTTTTGTCTTGAGTAGATAACCAGGACAAATCAGGAAGATTGTAATCTCCAACAATTAAAATATTGCTATTAGACAGTTGCAATGATACTTCGCTGACTTTGTCTAAATGACTAGAGTACAACGCACTGACACTTTGAGGGGGGGATATAAACACAACATAGGTGCAGCTTTTGTTGATTGGAACTCGACATGGTTACCCAGATATCTTTAGCTGCAGAATTCCACTCAGGATGATGTTTAGAGTAAAACTTTTTAGAAACAAGAATAAGTACGCCACCTCCTTGTTTTTTATTAGAGTTTACGCGATCACGTCTATAAACAGAGTACTTACTCAAATCACAAATCTCACTATCACTTACTGAACTGTTTAGCCAAGTTTCAGAAAAACAAATGACGTCATAATCATTTGCAGATATTTCATTATAAATATTTATTAATTTAGTTTTTATTCCACGAACATTCTGGTAGTAGATGCTAACCATGTTGATTGAAGCAAACAAATAACTTATTTGGTCTAATTATTTAAGTTTGAACGCATTGCGATTGACGTGGCCGGACCATTCCCAGAAACTGACGAGGGAAATAAATACATAGTGGTAGTAATGGACTACTTCACTAAGTGGGTTGAGGCCTACCCATTACCCAACCAGGACGCCGTAACGGTCGCTGAAGTTTTGGTGAAAGAATGCATCTGCCGATTTGGAGTACCGCGAGAGATACATTCCGACCAAGGAAGGAATTTCGAGTCTGCTCTGTTCCAAAATATCTGCAAGATATTAGGAATAAAGAAAACCAGAACTACTGCATTACACCCGCAGTCTGATGGCATGGTTGAACGGATGAATAGAACAATAAATCGGTATTTGTCAAAGGTAGTCTCTAACCATCAACGGGACTGGGACCGACATCTTCATCTGTTCTTGTTGGCTTACCGTTCATCCGTGCATGAGACAACAGGGCAGACACCAGCAAACATCTTATTCGGGCGGGAGTTGCGCTTACCATGCGACCTTGTATTTGGCAGTAAACCCGGTGAAGATCTAGCCGGAGAGGACTATGTAACGGACTTACGGAGAAGAATGAATGACATTCATGAACAAGTCCGTACAAATATTCAAGGTGCCAGCGATCGGATGAAAGACCAGTACGATGTCAAGGCTGAAAGAGGTGGTTATCAACCTAGGAATTTGGTGTGGCTTTACAATCCACAAAGACGTCGTGGCTTATCACCGAAGCTACAAAAGAATTGGGAAGGTCCCTACGAGATCATAAAAAGAATAAATGATGTGGTCTACAGAATTAGGAAAACACCTAATGGAAAGCCGACAGTAGTCCACTTCAATCGGTTAGCCCCTTTCGCTGGTGATAATTTTGACGATCATCGTGGAGCGACGGTACGCCGGGTTGTACCTGAGGAACCTACATTTGAAGACTTTATGGAAAGCCTTTCCACTGGTCACAAAGCACGGTATGGCGTGACACGAGAAGAACAACGAGATCTGTTCACCGTGTCCCCAGAATATTCCCTCGCTCACTGTGTAGCGAAAGACATTAAAATGTCCCGCGGCATCGCTTCAGTTTTTAAAAGAAAATTTGGACGAGTACAAGAACTGGCCAACCAACGTCCAATTGTCGGGAAAACGCTACAACTGAAGGATGATAACGCAGAAAACAAGCGGTACATTTTCTCGTTACGAAACCATACTCATACCGCAATTTATGGGACTCGCTGTGTGACATGAAGAACCATCTGTTGGAGAACGACATCATGAAGCTGGCAGTACCGAAGATAGGCTGTGGACTAGATGGTTTGGATTGGAGGATTGTTAGAAGCATGTTAGAAACAATCTTCCGCTTTACCGGAGTGGAAATTCTAGCCTGCAGCTTCAACTCTACCGGGCAAGAAGTGCTCAAACGGACCGTCGACTGTTACTTCTTCAAGAATTCGAGATGCACCAAGGGTGATGCATGCAGATTTCGTCATAACGAACTGTTCCGGGACGAAACAGTCTTAAGGAGGGGGCAATGTAGCGAGCCCAGGGTCGAGGCGCGGGCGGCGGCGCGGGCGGCGGCCGCAAGCGAACGGGTCAAAACACGTCCGTCCGCTCCCCATTGTTCTGATTTCCAAGGAATCAAAGAATATTCTAGAATGATGTGTTTTAATATAAATACCCCAAGCAAAAGATCGCGAGGACAGTCTTGTATCGATACGTGTAGTGAACAGATGGTGATATAAATAAATAGTGATATAAATATTGTTGAAATAAATATTGCGTAGTTCTAATTGTTTAAATAAATTATCTTAGTGTTTAAGTCTCTATTGATATATGTTAGTCTTAAATTAGTGTTTATATTTGTTAATTCTTAGTGTTAGTTATTTTTCATTATTCTTTATAATTCATATTTCTCTTATTAAACCTAGTTATATAAATATTAGTGTTTTAATCAATTTTACACTTCACTAAATAAATAAAACGTTACAATATATTTCCATAACCAACACCTAAACATATTTGACGAACCATTCGTCCCGGATGACGAGTGACACAGTCCCATGAAACCATGCTTTTCTTGGAAAAATATAAATTAAATGTTTAATATCCCTAAATTTTGAGTAGATATTATGTCCAGTATTCGTCAACAAAAATATGAATTAGAAATTCTAGCTATGTCATAGCAAAAATCTTTTGATTTTTCTTTTAAAGACAGCATTTTTAAATTCTTTACTTCTGCTGGTAAAATGTTGTATAAATTAACACTTAATGAATTATTTGATGATTTATTCAATCTAAAAAATTGTGTTCTCAATATGTTCGAATTTCTCGTATTATACTCATGATAGTTCGATGACGTAAGAAAATTTTCTCTATTTTCATATATTTCAACAAGTGTTGAGTATATAAACAAACATGGTAGAGGCAAAATACCAAAATTAATAAAAAGTGGTTTACAGTGTTCTCTGCTTCCCAATCCTGCAATTATTCGAATTTCTTTCTTTTGCAGTCGAAAATTTTTATGGCATGTGATGAATTTCCCCATATAATAACTCCATAATTTATTACAGAGTGAAAAAGCCCAAAATATGCACACAATAGGGCACTTAAATCCACTATAGGATGAAGTTTACGCAATAAAAAAATAATAACTTTTTTGATAATACATTTATGTGACAAAACCAGTTTAATCGGTCATCAAGATATATACGAAGTACTTTAACAAAATTACCTTTTGTAATATTATTATTAGAAGAAATTAAAATCGTTTGAATTTTGTCTGAAATTAATTTTAATTTATTGGCTTCAAACCATTTGTTTGCTTCCAAAAACACGATTCTGCTGATTGCTTTAATGTTGTTATATCAGAATGTGAACACATTATACTAGTATCATTAGCAAATTGAACTGATTTGATGGAAGACATAAAAAAGGAGAAATCGTTTATATAAATTAAGAATAAAATTGGGCCAAGTACACTTCCGTGTGGTACTCCATGTGTAACTCGCAAAAAGGTCGAATAACTACTAACATACTGTCTTCTGTTTAATAAGTATGATATAAAAAAGTTTAAAGTTTTTTGAGCTACTACATAATGCTTTAATTTTTCTATTAGCACACTATGTGAAACACAGTCGAATGCCTTGGACAAATCACAAAGCATTATTGCCGTGTGTTTTCCTTGCTCTAAAGATTGTACAACATCCTGTAAAATAGAGAGAACTGTTTTATTTGTTGATCGACTTTTTCGAAAACAAACTGCGAACTGCTGAAAACATTATAAATATCAAAAAAACTAATAAGTCTAGTTTTAATGACTTTTTCAAGAATTTTTGCAAACATGGGTATTATCGAAATAGGACGATAACTTTCTACATTTTCATTATCTCCTTTTTTATATAAAGGAATTACCTTAGAATATTTTAATACGTTAGAAAATATTCCTTCAGCTAAACATTTATTGAAAATAAAAGTTAATAGGCTGACAATTTCCTGAATACATTCTTTAATAATTCTAATGTCTATTTCAAAAATATCGCGACATTTAGAGTTACTTAAAGATAAGGTAGCTTCTTTAACTTCTTTTTCGGTAATTTCCGAAAGCTCAAAATTAGTAATATTATTTTGAGGACTGTTTAAGAAATAACCTAGGTAATTCCTTTAAAATATTTTCAGAAACAGAGGTGAAATATGCATTAAAGTCATCCCAGAGATCTTTGCACTTAGCTTTATATTAGGTTTATTGTTCCATTCTATATTAATAAATCTCTAAGAATCTTTAGATTTATTATTAGATGTACTTAAAAATTACTATAAGAAGACTTTTTACAAGAAAATATTTCTCTCCTGTAGACTTTCCCGAACTATTTGTAATTAGCAACATCACAATGCTTTCCCGTACAGATTGAAATTAGTTTAAGACATTCTAATTTATATCTCATTACAAATAAAGATTCAGAAAACCAATTTTTTACTGCACTTTCTGATTTTTCATTTACTTCAACTATTTTAAAATGTGTTGAAATGAAACCCACAAAAATTTGAATAAATTCATTCATTAAATTAGATGTCTCAGAATTTGAGTTAGATATTTTATTCCAGTTAAAATTATATAAAGATCTAAATTTCTCAATTTTATACTTATAGTGTACTCTTCTGTAGGTAAATGAAGTTTTACATTCATTTTTATTTTTCACTATTATGTAATGACCAGAATGGTCTGATAATAAAGGGTCAAAAACTCCGGTCTCTATTTCGCTGATATCCATGTTTGTCAAGATATTATCAATACAAGAAGCAGTAAAAGGAGTAACTCGTGTATTATCAGATATTGTAGAGTAGATATTAATTGATGAAATTAAATTTAATAAGCCATTATTTTTATCATTATGTGAAATGTTAAAATCTATGTTAAAGTCGCCAGCAAGTATTATTTTCCTATATCTATTAATAAAAAACGTTAATAAAAGATTCTAATTTATCCAAAAATAAATTAAAATTAGCACCTCTAGGCCTATAAATTGCAATAATAAGTATTTTAAGACCCATTAGTTCAGTTACACAAAATTCAGCCTGATATTCAATACAAAAATCATCGACGTTAATTGTTTTAAAATTTAAGTCTGATTTAAAAAATTAGCTACTCCACCATGTTTGTTTAACTTTCTGCAAAAGTAACTTCCAAAAACATAATTATTTAGATTTACTATTTTAATGACTACAGTATGCAGCCAATGTTCTGAAATACATACTACATCAAAAATAAATTTACTTAGAAATAAATTCATTTTATCAATTTATTTGGACAAAGACTGCACATTCACATTAAATATGGTTAAATCAGAGGTACCTGAAATTTTGTCATTTAAATTACTACAGTCAATATCAAAACTATTTATGTCAACCTCTAGAAAAGATGATGATAAGAACTTTTCTAAATCTGTTTCTAATGTATCAGGGTGTAATTTGTACACGTGAATAAATGCTAATTTTTAGGATGGCTTCATCGCTTCGTTTTCTTGTAATTTCTTCGTGCCTTTAATAAGTGCAGTGCGAATATTCTTCTTGTTTTTTGTTATATTTATTTCTGGTATTTTGAATTCATTGTTATTATTCATTGTTATTTATTTTGTTGAATTGTTTACACAGTCGCCATTTTCTTTGTTATTGTGATTTAAGTGTGACCTCTGAATTAGAGTTCATTAAGTCGGTATGTCGATTGATGGTTTGTGCTCGCTGGTTGGTTTTGATGGCCGTTTTAAATGTATATTTACTTTTTTGGTAGATAGCAGTAGTTTTTCACTTGCACTATTATAAGTAATAACTACCTTATTTAGAACATCAAGTTGCTGTTTTAAAATTTCGATTTTTAATTTTTAATTTTGAATTAAAATACCTTTTTGTTTAATTATTTCTTTTAAATACATATTTTCACCTAGTTCTTCGCATTCTTTAAATGACGTTTCAAGTTCATCACTGTCAATATTGTCTATCACTGTATCACAACAATTTGTTGTTCCGTCACTTGATACATGTAATTTTAATATATTCACGCAACTAGTATGTGCAATAAAATTGCAGTTTATACATCTGACACCATTCACAGCTGTTTTATGGCATCTTTTGCACAAATTCTTTTCTACTGAATGTGAGCCACCCGCCATACTTATATGTAATATGCTATAATTATAAGTGAAGTATTTTAGTATAGGCACTTATGTTAATAATTTAGATAAGAATATTTATTGTAAAAAACAAAATTTGAATAAAAACCCTTGTTCAAAAATTAATTCAAAGTGTTGAAATTTCTTTTTAATATTTTTTTTTTCGTAATTGCGCATTTAATAAACACAATTGTTAGTAATATTTCTTCATTTAACCTGTTAAGAAGTTATTTCCTTAGTTTTATTTTTATTTCTTGATTAATTAAAAAATTTTCTCATTAAATATTTTTTATAAAACATTAAAAAACAGAAGACAAAAAATATATTTCTATAATCGAAATTGACACAAAATAATCCTTTTTTGTAAATTTCGTTGAATTGTGCTATTAAAATGTATTAATTAAAGTAATTTGTATTAGATAATATGTAGGAATACATTAAGTATTGTCCTGGGCAATATGGTGACTTTTAATTTATTAAAAACTGTTTCCCATGCTAAATGCCTATGACAACACCTTTTTTTTTGACACGCGGTATGTATACATACATATATATATATATATATATATATATATATATATATATATATATATATATATATATACAGGGTGTTCATTTTAAATGGGCCACCATTGCTATCTCGAGAACTGTAAGAGCTACGAGGTCGGTTAAATTAGCAAACAATTTCTATTTTACAACACTATTAACATGAGATAAACAATTTTTTTATTAAACCAGTGGTTCTCAAAATACGGGTCCCAACTTTTTTATTTTAAATGTGAACCTATATTTTTTATTTGCTTATTCAATAGACAATTTTATTCTGAATTCAATGATATAATATTATCATACCCTAACATGACGATTTTTTTGAGAAAAATGCATCTGAAGTTTTATATTAATTTGAATAAAATATGACAATAATAAGAGTGCCATGACGGAAAAAACCGAATACAAGTCATTTTTTAACCTGCAATTAGAGTGCCTTGACAGAAAGAATATACTTTTTTAGGCGGCTGGTACATAAATTGTTGTTTTTCGTATGTGCTGGCAACCTTAAAGTATCAATTTTTATTTGACATCTGTCAAAGTCAAAATTTTTGGCCGCTAATTTGTTCATTATAGATTTACATAGTTCATATTAATGTGATTAATTATTTTAGAATATAATAACAAATGTAAGTAAAATTTTAACTATTCCTTTACAAATATTAATGAAAAAGTAATGAATTTGCGAGTAAAAATAGCGGCCGTAAAGTAAATGAGGCCGTAAGGTAAATGCGGCCGTAAAGTAAATGCGGCCGTAAAGTAAATTTTGACAGATGTCAAAAATTGATTTTGAATGAAAATTCATAATTTCTTGTTGTTATCGCCTAAAAAATGTTGTGTGCACCTCGGCTAAAAGTTCTTTTTGGGCCTCATCTGATTTGTAGCCTCGGCTTTGCCTCGGCTGTAAACTTCGGTTTCGGCCCAAAAAGATTACTTTTAGAACCTTGATACACAAATAACTATTATTCACTTCTTTCTGTCAAGGCAAGTATCTCAGGTAATGTCAGATCCAAATATTCTCTAACGTTTCTACCACAGTGTGCAGGACATCCATCGTGTTGAAACCAAACCTATTGGTGACTTTGCATTTTATAAGAATAATATGACTTTTTTTAATATTATGTATGATGCTGTGATGAACTCTCAACTTATTTCCAATATCTAGTATTGCAGAACAGGTCTACACTTATTTCTAACATTCTTTCAGCAAGGCACATTATTCTGCTCGTAACATTAGTAATCTTTTTAAATTTTGTTACCAATTTAGCAATTGTAGTTGCACTGGGAATCGGCTTGTCCATAAATTTAACGGAAAATAAATCACGCATTATGTGATAACTATTACCTCCAAAAAACATCTTATTAAGAAAACAAGTTCTTAATTAGTATAAATATTCATATTTTAATAACATCAGAAAATAAAACCAGAGACAAAATCAAATTGTCAGAAACGTCAAATAACTTATTTGGCAAATCAAATCTAAAACTTTTATTATGTCCAGTTGCAAAAGGCTAATCAAAAAAATCACTGTAAGCATTTATTTATTATTTGTTAAATTCCATGGCTGTCGATATTTTCAACGTAATTTTCGACATTTTCATATTTAATTTCTCTCATTACAAAGTATGTAAAAATAATTATATCTTATCAGTGTACTAAACACGACTCTTTAGAATATTTTTAAAGTCACACCCACCTTCATTTTTAATTTTGTATATGTACATAGACATCACTCATTTACCACATGAATAGAACAGTGTGAATTTATAATACTTTGAATTTATAATATACTTATATCATATAATGAAATAATAATAGTATGATTTTTTGCAGGATCTCTAGTGTTTTATGACAAAAATTTATTCAAAAGCACATTTATATCACAAATAATTAAATTAGCAATCCCTAACTCTTAATATAGAGAGACAAAAAATAAACATAAATAAATGATGAAGGGAAAGCATTTATCTTTTCACTTATTTATTTGGAACGTTGTCGGTACGTACGATATTTCAATATTAATGCCAATTACACAGGTTAGCCTTTTATATCCTCTCAGCTCACTTTCGATGTTTCTCGTCGCTTCTACGAGTACATCCCTTTTTGCTACCTTTTCGTCCTTCTGGAATTGTTTTATCTTTTTTTTTGCAAATTCTGTTACTTAAATTAACATGAAAAATCCTTTTTGTTATTCTTTGTACGTCGGGACAAATTTATCTAGATGATTACTGATTAGCATACACACAATAATAATAATAATCCGTATTTTTAAGTAAGCTCGGAACGAAAAATCTACAATCGGGTCGAATGGTTGCCGTTGACTAGGGCTGTTTTCTATTACAGTTTTTATTAGTCAATTATTGATTATGAAAAATAATTGATTATTTTGATTAATCCATTATATTGATACATACAAACACAAACAGATGAACAGTTAAACGGCGCATACCGTCCACAAAATTCGAAGTAGTTACTACAATTGAACTAGATGGCGTTACGGCGTTAGTGCGGTAACTGCAGATAACATGCGCCCAGTTAGTTTGCTGAAAACACAGACAAACGTCATGTTAAGTTTCGGTAAACTTTAATTTTAATAAAATTATTAAAAAATAAATAATTAGAATCTACATCTAGTTGGTCTAAAAGATATCACTCTAAAAATAACAAAATTTGTGGACATCCATCAAAACAGTAAAATAATCGTATGTGAAATAAGAATATGTGAGGGTCATTAAAAAACAGAATTGTTTGTTGAGAATAGATAACCTACATTCATAATTAACTTACGAGGCAAAAGATATAATTAAAAAAATTATTCAACTATCGTTTAGTCAACTCATCGATTAATCTAGTAAACAAATAATCGATTAATCAAATAATGGATTAATTAACTAATCAATTAATCAAATTATCGTTTAATCAAATAATCGATTAATCAAAATAATCAATAGGTATATCAAATGTTTGATTAATCGATTATATTTAAAACTATAATAAAATGATCGATTAGTCGATTAAATTTGATTAATTAATTATTTTTTTCCTAACGTTGACCAACATATCCGAGCGCTGCGTGAGTTAATATAAACTTTACAGCTCTCATAACCCTACCGTTCCCATTATCCCGCGCTGCCCTAATATCTTTGAAAAGAGAAAAATAATTGTCTAAAATCAAATATGCTTTCCATTTAAATAATCTTATGTTTCTATTGTATCTCAAAATTGTGTGTAAAAAAAAAATTGTGTATGCCCCTCATTAGATAATAAAATTATTAAACTTTTTCATTTGAAATAATTTCCCGGATATTTCAACTCTTTAACAATTATTTGTGGAAGAAGAAATAGACCTAAATCAGTTTTCCGCCATTTTTATATGACCTGTGGAAAATTTTGAGATGAAAAGAAATCTCCCCTCAAATGCGCGCAAGAACTCCCATTTAACCGGTCATAGCCGTTCCAGTATCCGATGGCCGATAAAATTGGACACAGAATATGTTCATAATTTTACACCTCTTGAAGAAGGTTCACGCAATCTGTTCTGAGTGAAATATAGAAATCTTGTTTTTTGTACCTACTAAATTAGTAAAGCAGTTATAGAAGTCAGAAAAAGACACATTTCCAATTTATAAACACAAATAAGATAAAAATTTCCCTCTAGAACATTTATGGAAGCTGGCATAAGCATTAAAAATCATCCATTAGAACATTTATTGAATTTTTCTTTCAGTCTACAACCTGATCATGCGCAGGGATTAGACATTTTGCTTTCGACTTGAACGTTTACGATGTTCTGGAATGAAATTACAGAAAATTAGATTTTACAAATTCCAATTTTATAGTAATAATAATTATTTTATTTTAATATTATGAAGGTGATTTCAAATAATAGAATTGTATGATACCTGTAGGCAATAGGCTATGCTACAACTTTCCTAATAAGAACAAAATCTTAAATACTGAAAGTATTCGTTTCGCGAATTTATTTTTACATTATAATTGGATGTGTTGCAAGCCTACACCTACAGCTTCGTCAAGGAAATAAATCGGTTTTGTAAATATTTTTTAGTTGATTGCAAACAACTCCATCAAAAACACAGAATCACTCTTTGTTTTTATAATAGAAGAATAGAAGGAGATTATTTTTTAAATCTTTATATTTTCCCCCATATAACACTTAAAAGGCTTGTTGTTTGCCAAATGAAGTTATTTCACAAACAAATACCGTAAAATATAAATAAATTAGATTTCTTACTTTTACTTCTTACTTCACTACATGTAACAAGAACTCGACCACAATTACAAAGAGAAAAATATTATACCATGGCATGATGCTGCGTACTTATGACATATGTGATATTTACAAAAGGTTGATAAAATCTGGGTTAAATTTCATAAAATCTAGAGATACACCTTTGTACTACGCTCAAAATTACTAAGGGCAAAATCTTTTTGATTATTGGACACAAATGTATATTTCATAAAATTAAACTTAAATAAAAAATTCGAAATATAACTTATTAAATTTATTTGGTCGCAGGTGGCAGTGTAATTATATATAAGATAAAAAATGGAAAAATTAACAGCAAATACTCGATCTCTAGTGTAATAGAAGAATATAGTATCTGCCTATGGGATTCAAACAATAAATTTTTTCGCGCCTCCGTTCCATTATGACTAGTATTATAGAACTCAAAATTGTCCAGAATCTCTCTGTTTGGCAAAATGTAGAGAAGCTCACTCTCACAAAAGTTTAGTTTCTCGACTAGTGATACAAATAACTATTAAAATAAAAATAGAAAAGAAGAAGAAATAAAAATTGAAAAGAAGATTTTCAACATGGTTTTCGTTTTTTTTTTCTTAAGTTCACCATTTTTAATTATTGCTAGTGCAGCTCTTGCAAGTTGCAGCTTTTTTTTATTTATTCATAGCTCGATGCAAATGTAGAACATTAAAGAGCAAAAGAGAATTCGCTCTACTGTGGTCGTTCCGTAAGCAAGACCGAGCGAGCAGTAGTGAACATAATCAAACATTCGCTCGCTCGTGCTCGCTGCTGCGCGTCCAGTTAGTACCCATCTTAACATTGCCATCTATCTTTAAACAAACTACAGATTTTGACCTCCCGCCTATCAATATATAGATAAGGGAGGTATTGATTTTGGTCAGATTTCTCGAGTGTGAGTTTTCAACATATGAGCACGAATTAGGGTCCCAAGAATATAATTTTACTATGTTTATCGTGATGTCTGTATGTCTGTGTGTGTGTGTCTGTGACAATTTTTCGTCCACGATAACTACAATGCGATACATGCAAAAAATATAATATTTGGTTTTTAAGAGTTATATTCTAATATGATGAACTGATTAGATTTTGACTACAATTGGATAACCGGTAGTAGTACTTTACTTGAAGCTTTAATCCGTTTTTCCTTAAAAATACCTCTAAATACCACATTTTCGTAAATTTCGTTATTATAAATATAAAGATATTTTAATTTTCTACTGATCTGCAAAATTATGTTTATATATAACTTCTAGCTAGATAGAAAAAAAAATATATAAATTTTAATAATTTTACATATCGTTTAGGCTGAGAAATTTCGATAAAACAGATGAGTTATTCATATGTTCACAAAATTTGACATGTGATGTCAAATTTGATGTAAGTAAATGTAAAAGATAAAATAAGTAAAAATTAAGTAATTTTATTGTTAAATTTATAAAGATGGAAGAAATATATTAGGAATGTATTTGCATGCGTTAATCAAAGTAAGTTCGGCTCTTGTTTTAGTAACGTCAAATATAGCTGTCATATTGGTCATACAAATTTTATGAAGGAAATTTTAGGTATGAAATGAATTAAAAATATTCTGAACTGCAATAACAAACTAATTTTGAAACTACAAATTAAATGTATTGAAAAATTGATATAGAATATATTACTACAATGGCGGGAGGTATTGTGTTGGACACACCAGATTTTTTATTTTAATATAAAACATGTACTTTGAATAATCGAAAAAACTTGTGGTCGGTAAAAATACAACACCGAAAAACATTAAGAATAAATATTTGGATTCTTTGAAGAAGAATCAAACAAAACACGCTTGTTTATGAAATATTTTTTTAAAAATGATTCAAATTCAGTTCGAATTTGATTATTACCAAGTAAATATGCCTCGTAGAAGACAACGAGCGGCTCGTGAAAATTGTAATGTAAATGTAAAGTACAATTTGACACATTTAGAGGCAGTGGTTAGAGATAGGTGCAGAGAGATGGCAGACAGGATTTGGTATATCCCATAAAAGATCAGATCAGATCAGATAGGGAGGAACGTCGATTTATTCGTCTCTACAAGATTGTTTTCAGAGCGCTCCAGCTTTAGCACACTAATGGTGGGTAATAAGGTATCCCCTATTTATAAGAAGTTTTCGTCACCCGTTAGCCGAATTTAAGACTTCTTTAGCGCCATAGTTTTTTGCGATATAGAATCATGAATGGCATAACATCTTTTTTGATGAATCACGATTTTGCTTATACTAAAATAATTCTCGGATACTTGCTAAACGACGTCGGGATGAAAAAGGGAATGTTTCTTGCATTCGTGTGCGTACACAAGGCAATATGATCGGGGTGCAATATCGTATAGGGGGTAATATCGATTAAAACCTATTCCCGTACTCTAGACAGTCAGTGGAACATTAGTGAAATTCTAGTGCCGGAAGTTGCTTCCTATATGTATCTCATTATGATTTCAGCCTATTTCAGGAAAACAACGCAAGACCACATGTTTCTAGAAGAGTACCGATATTCTTTAAGCATCACAGAAAATCAGTGCTTCCATGACCTATTCGTTTTTCAGATTTGGTACCAAGTAAAAATCTGTGGGATACCTTAGGAAGAGCAGTAATGCGTTCTCAGGTACCAGTGCAAACAAAGGAAGAAAGGAATGAAATCGCGCAAAAAATGTTATTAGCCATCTTATTGAGTCTGCATGGCTCAGCGTAAGAAGATATAGGTCGCGGTTTTGAAAGGTAGGCCTCCGTCTGCTGAGGGGGCGGTGTGGGTTGATTTTTTATAGTTGCTACTTGTATGACACTTATTAGTTTTGTTGGCTTTTTGTTGCCAGGTTTTTCTTTTGTTATGTATGAATCTTTTGATTTGGCTTCAAGTATTCGGGAAGTGATTAGGGGTTGATTAATTGAGTTTGCAACTGTGTGAAATTTATGAGTTTTATGGACGTGAAAATAATTTTCTTTGTAAATTTTTAGTTAGAGAATGATGCTCAGGTCCCTTATCCCCAGGTAGAGATCTCTGTCCCTTAGTCAAATTTATTGCTGGGAATTATTATATTTGTTCGTACTTTGACGATTCTCTGGGTTATTGTTACTGTATGAGTAGATTGTTGTTATTTTTTATTTATTATTATATTTTTTAATTTTTACTGTATAAAAAGAACGTTGGTATCTGGAGGTATAAGCATTGTAACAGAAGTGTTTGCTCTGGAAACATCAAATTGAGTAAGTATATCTGTGTATTCGCTTATCCCATCTGTATCTAATATTATTATTTTATATTACAGAAATGAATTTCTCTTTGTTGAATGAACGAGGAATGTTGAAAAATGACAAAACAAAAAAAAACGAATCACTGAATTAGAAATCAATAAACCGTAGAAACTTGTTGATTTACGAAGTTTCAATACTAGCTTTGGGAGGAAAATACTTGCAGTATGTCAAGATTTTCTCACCTATCTTCCGGCACGATTTGACGTCATCTCGGATGAAGAAATATCGAATTTAAGGAAATTTATTACTAATATAAGTTTAAAGTATATAAGCGTTAAAGAATTTAGAAAAAATAAGAAAGTAAACCTTGTCGAATTTGTTCAATTGTAATGAATTATAATAATAATAAAGCGTATGTACTTAAACCTTATTAACTGTGTATTATTTCGTTTAATAAAAACTATGTAATATATCCTTAGGTTTAATTAATATTCAATACATCTACTTAGCAGTAATTATAATAAGCGTATGTACTTAAACCTTATTAACTGTGTATTATTTCGTTTAATAGAAACTATTTAATACATCCTTAGGTTTAATTAATATTCAATACACCTACCCAGCAGCGGCGTGCAGTGACAAAAAAACAATTCATGTTAGTAAAATACAAGGGATAGGTACGAAGCATGCCTGGAGTGTACGCCACTGAAGGGCACTGTTCGACACAGGTGCTGGTTACCTTACAAAAAGGTATCGCTCAGCTTCGATATCCTTAATTCATTATCAAACAAAGAAAGGGGGGAACCGTTTTTTATAAGACATGTACGCTGGATACAGTAGTACATTTTGTTTATTTGTATACTACGAGACAAACACGTGTGCTTTAAAAGCCGTGTGAAATAAAAATGTTTAATAATAATAGTAATAATAATAATAATGAAGTTAATAATCACCGATGCCTCAAAAACGGAAACAACTACAGGAGCAGCAATTGTACAGAATGAAAAAATTATCAAATTCAAACTCCCTCACCAAGACAGTATATTCACAGCAGAAGCGCTTGCGATCCTACACTGCCTACAAAATCAGCACATTCCAAACACTAAACTAGCTGTATGCTCTGATTCCTACAGTGTAGTACAAAATATAAAAGCTCTATACTCAAGAAATCCTCTCATTAAAAATATTAAAAATGAAATACACCGAATTAAAACCCAACTAAATACAGACATAATGCTTGTATGGACCCCCGGACATGCAGGGATAAAAGGTAATGAGATAGCAGACAGAGAAGCTAAAAATACAACAAACGCTCCCCAAAATAAACACCCAATACAAACATATGACTACAAAACAGTAACAAAAAATAGGATCAGAGAGAAATGGAAAGAAAGCTGGGCTCAAGTGACAAAAAACCACCTAAGAAAAATCCAAATAGACATTACCCCCTGGAAACTAACTGGTTCACAAAAAGAACAAATTGTCCTAACAAGAATCCGAATTGAACACACGAAGATCACACACCAACACCTCTTCAATAAATCTGACTCCGCACTCTGCCCCACCTGCAATGTTCTACTTACAACGGACCACATTATTACCGAATGCAACCTTTATGCGGACAAGAGAAGACTATACAACATACCCAAAGAAATGAACAAAGCCCTATCCAACGACCAGACTAAACAACAAAACATCATTAAATACCTTAAAGACATGAACCTGTACCATAAAATGTAACAACATACTGTGATACTAATGACTATGAAGTCCATGTATCTAAAATAAATAAATAAAACAATAAAAAAAAATGAAAATTAATAATCTAATATCAATACTGTTCACGCCAAATGCATGTGTGTCCTTTTTTCCCTATCCTAAAACATACCTTCGTTGACAGACAGCATCATAGATGTCGCTAAGATACCAAGATGTAAAAAATTATCGCGTTTCTACAAAAAAAATCTTTGAACATAGTCAGAGTTGGTAAAAACGCATGCTGTTAGAAGTAAGACTTCTCAGTTTTTTTGAAGAGTTGGCATATTATTATTCCGCATCGCAAATGAATATAATTCGACGCATCACGCTTACAATTCACGCTTACAATTAACGCTTTAATTTAAACATTTGTTGCATGGTGTGTGCTAGTGAAAATAGACTTTATACGTTGAACCATACTTGAGTGCATGGACTAGCTTCTGTACAAATCATCCGACGAAGGAATAAGCAGGAATATCTACAGGAGTGCGATTACAACATCCCTAAGGCAACAGTCGATTTTTCAAGGTATGTTCCTTTTTATTCTTTTCCCATAAGGCATGTGGGTTTAGCAGAACATCGCTTCCGCAAATACAGTCCACTTAAAATTAAAATTAGAGTAGCAAGCCAGCTATTACGCCGCAACAAATACAAAATATCTGTGATGAAATGATTCAAGGAGACGAAGAAGATTTACGAAATAAGCAAATACCAAATGAAGAAGCGAATTTCAAACATTTTTTCAATATTTGTGAAAGTATAATCGATGATTCGTGCAAACCTCAGATTAAATCACAACAGTCGGTATCATTACAAAGTAGAAGCGGAGCTTTAATCCCCGAAAATAACATCATCGAAGATGATTATAAAAAATATTTTTCCATAATTTCAAATACTGAAAACCATGTGCGAAGGTTTAATCTAACAGGCAAACGAACAATGTTTCGTTTTATTGATCCTCCGGTAGATATAAATCCTGTAAAGTGGTTTAAAAATAGTTTGAAAAATCTAATGAAATATATTATTAAATCAATTCCAGACTCTGATTTTGTTGGTTTAATTATGCATACTCCTGCTCTTGAATATGGACCGATATGGGTAAGCATTAGATTTGTAAGTCAGTTACATGTCGATGTCATCTGGAGTGCAATAAGTAGCGTTATGCAGAGTAATGCAAATATATATTTGTTCACGCAGAGTTCGAGGTAGAATTGACAAGAGTATCTGTACCAGTGGGAAGAGATAGGAATCTAAATGGCCATGGATTAACCTTTGCTGAATTATCAAACGTAAACATGGTATAATTGAAATAACAAACTTTGATAATTTATAGTGTTGAAGACTTTTGAAGTTTAACTCTAACTTCCTACGCAGTATATAGTAAGGGATAATTTTGATGATTTATGTTTACCAAGGGCATTAGTTGTTGCCGAATCATGGGTGAAAAAAGAAGCAGATTTTAAAAGTATATCATGTATACAGACGGCAAGAGCTCAGGCACTTATTGTAAAAGCATGTGTAAATATACCTGCCGATGGATGCAGTCTACCGGAACTTATAGAATTCCAAAGATGTTTATCGGATTATAATATAGTCGTATTCGAATATGAAAGGGTAGGCAACGTCATTTATGAAGGACTGAAGGACACAAACCTACCGAGACCTAATTTACTCAATCATAATATTCACTACAATGTGATTAAAAGCTTAACTGCAGCTTTTTCCGTCTCATACTTCTGTGAACCATGTCATAAACTGTATAAATGCATGTTTACCTACTAAAGAATCTTTCTTATGTACTAAGTGTAATAGACGATTCCGCGGAAAACAATGTCTCGATAATCATGTAGGAACTATATGTAATAATATCAACAGATGTACGAAATGTTTAAAATTATACAAGCATAAAGGTCAGAGAGTACATATATGTGGCGAAATATTTTGCAAATTATGTTGAAACGATTTCATTCGTTTCGCGGTTTTTTATTTAAATTTTTTTATATTTTAATTAAACATACGACATCTCTAGTGCTGCTGACTGCTTGAGAGGCGAGCGCGGTCTGTAGAGGGAGTTGAGTTTCTGCAAGCTGAGACAACGGACGTATTTTGATAGCAATTTTGTTTGTTCTAAAAATTTTTATCTAAAGTTATTTTTAAAATCTTCAAGATTTTATTTAAAATATTCTTACTCAGGATTTTTTATTTCACTGATTTTGGTGAGTAAAGTGATATTTTTATTTTATTCGAAGCTTTTGTTTTAAAAAAATATTTAGATAACCACGTGTTGTCAAAGCTTGCGAGGAAACCTCCTCAACTTTTTTTCTTCTTTGATTGATCTTATATTCAAAATTTCTCGTGTATCTTTCACAGGAAAGATTCATATTTTATTAGTTTGCTTAATATTTTTTTTGAATACGATTTAGGTTATTTTTTATACTGTGGGATTTAGACAGAGCTCACGCTGATTTATTGTCGTAAGTAGAATTTTTTATCGTTCCAATTTTATTTTTCTCTTTGTTTTTGGCGCCCAACGTGGGGCCCGAGGTTAATATTTTGCTTGTAATTTTTTTAAATTTAAAGTTATTTTTCGTGGTTTTGCTTGGTCTTTTCTAAATCTCTCTTTACTCTTTTATTTCTATCTTTCTCTTTGCTTTTCTCTCTACATATTGTTATTTGGCACTAATATTATTTTTTTTAAAAATGTCACTTACCGTGGAACACATCCAATATCTACGAGGAGAGGAAATCAGTTACGAGCTCAAAATTCGAAATTGTTTCTATCCCGGATCAAATGAGGAAAATTTAAACATATTATGTGGATTAATCGAGATGGAAAGTATTGGGCAAACTACAGTTAATGCTGATTATTTTCCTGATCCCATCAATGACTCTCGGACATGTCTGGAAACACTTAGAGAGATGTCAGGTATGATTCAAAATTTTAATAGTAGAAATCGTTCTCATATAGAGCAATTTCAAGTTGAAATAAATTCTCGTTTACTTGCCTTGTATCTTCGTATTTCTCGTTTGCCTCAACATTTAAGTGGCGAGCTTTTGAGATTGCTCTCTATGATCAAATCTGCCCTTTCTTCCATGTCCCGTGTAGTTGATATTAACCAGGTAGTAAATTTAATTGATTTTGATGAAATACCTTCCACTAATTCTTTTTCAACTACTCTATCTATTCCTATTGCCATGCTAAATTCGTTCGATGATAGTTGCCAGAGCTTTTTGCAAAAATTGAATGCTATTAGATTAAGTAACGTAAATATTACCCCTACGGTATCTAATGTACATTCTGAAATTCCACCGACACCGCTACCACATCATCTACCAAGCAGTACTGTTTTACCTCGTTCCGCGACTTGCGATCATAAAAATTTAGTTGCCAAATGGAATATTACATTTGATGGAAATACCGGCCTTAATAGTTTTCTCGAAAATATCGAAAGCACGGCTTATTCTCGTGGCGTCTCTCACGAACAATTATTTCGCCAAGCTGGTGATCTCTTTACCGGCCATGCTCTCGTTTGGTATCGCATGATACGCAACTCTATATCTTCTTAGTCGGAACTTGTTTCTAAACTTCGTTCTACCTTTTTACCTGCTAATTATGATCTAGCTCTTATGGATGAGATTCGGAATCGAACTCAAGCTCCTTGTGAGAAGGTAGAGATTTTTATTGCCATCATGGAAAACTTATTCTGTCGTTTAACTAAAACTCCTGACGAACAAACCAGGGTTAGTTACATTATTCGTAATTTACAACCGCATTTTCAGAGATTTTGTTCACTTCAAAATATTAACTCTCTCTTAGAATTGATTACTATTTGCAAGAGACTTGAAGACACTGAACTTAATGTCTCGCAGTTTAAAAATCCACCAACTCGTTCCTCACATACTTTAGAACCCGATCTTTCATTTCAAAGTAGTTCTAAATCATCCTGTAAATTGGATAGAAATTTTTCTCGTTCAGCCGTTGCAGCTGTAGGTCAAGGGCGTGTTCTTAGTTGCTGGAACTGTAATAGTACGGAACATCTTTATCCAAAATGTCCAAAGCCTCGTAATCTCTTTTGCTTTTCTTGTGGTAAAAGAAATGTTACCAAACTTAAATGCCCTAACTGTTCAAAAAACGTGTGCGACGCCTCGGTCTTGCCAGCTGTCGAGGAAAACGCCACCCCAACGCTGGTAAAGTCGTTAGAAAAACCGCAGAGACGAGTGGTCTCAATGGTTAAACCAAGTCTCTAACTTTTTCACGAATAATGTCATTTCACCTATTTTTAATAAATCAAGTGATGATAACCGACCTTTCGTTAATATCTTCATTCACGGAGTACCTATGACAGCCTTAGTTGATTCGGGTGCTAATATTTCTATTGTAGGTGGTCGAGGCTATTCAATGCTAAAACATCTATTTTCTCTAAAACCTAGTGTTGTTCCTACCGTTTCAACTGCTGATGGTAAATCTCATCCAACCCTAGGCAACGTTTTTGTACCTTTCTCGTTGGGTAAAACGAGTAGTCATTTTTCTTTTACTGTCGTTCCTTCTGTAAAACATCCTGTAATATTAGGTGTGGACTTTTGTCGTTGTTTTGGTCTTAAGTTAGACTTTTCTAAGAATTCGTGGCAAGCCCAAAATGAAATTGCTTCTCTTAGTGGTGTTTCTAGCCGTGAAAACTTATCTACCCGTCCGCAAGAAATTCTTAATTCCGTAGTTGCTGATTTTGACAAGCTCGGATCTTTAGGACTCGGTTGTACCAATAAAATTCAACATGTTATTGATACTGGTGACGCGCTTCCCTTAAAACAGCGCCAATATCCTCTTTCTCCAGTTATGATGGAGTTCGTTAATAAAGAACTGGACAAAATGTTGGAATTGGGAGTGGTTCGTCCATCTGTGAGTCCGTGGTCTAGTCCAATATTACTTGTCAAAAAGAAATCGGGAGAATATCGGCTATGTTTTGATGGTCGGAAACTTAATTCGGTTACGCGTAAGGATAGTGTAACACGATCGCTTGGCGGCTGTGTATTTTTGGTAAATTTTGGTATAGCAGTACTCCAGATGTTACGAAATGGACAGATTTATGGTTGAGGACGCACTTATTGCGCCTTGAAGCTTGTTTTCAAAAGACATAACTGTCCGTTTCCGTAAGTGATGCCCTCGGTGGACATCAATAGTTGGGTCATTTTCAGCATAGTTCGTACTTAGGGGATGAGAAGAGCCGGATAAACATTGGTTGAGAACTTCTGGATTTTTACTATTAAATGGCCCTCCAAAGTTCGAAATCTCTCTCTCTTGTTGTACTCGTCGATTGTTGTGGATGTCTTGACTGAATGTCAGACATACCTTGGTATTTCTTAGTGAAATAACCAATTAGTGTTTTACTGTGTGTAAAGGCTCTCTCATCGTGGTGTAAATTTGTAAGTAGTTTTTATTATATTCTGTGTGGATTATTATTGATTTGTAGATCGTTTTAAAAAGGTTTTCAAAATGGTTTGTAAATAGAAAAGTAAGAATTTAGAGTTTATATAGAATCAAGTTACGCGTTGTAGTTTATTTGAATTATATAAATGTTTTTGATCGCGGTTGATTATTAAAATTTATATAATTTTGTTATTGTTGGAATATCGTGTTTGATTCAGCCCATCCTATTCCAACCCCTGTCTTTGTGACGTGGTAGCACAACGCGTAGGTAAAACTCTAGTATTCTAAATATTACTACCCTGCACTAATTTGACCATAATTATAATAAACCGCGTCTGTTATCATTATTATCATTCCCTTGTCTGCTTCTATCACGGCAGACTTTTAAATAAATAAATAAAGTGATAGTGGTGGCAGCGACTATCGTTACCCTTGTTTCGTGTAAAAGTTGTTCATTAATATAATTCATGGATTACTTTTGAAGCAAGTAAAACTCATAAATTAAAACCCTTGAACGTCAGACGTATCTGTTACATTTAATTGGTGGCAAAGCGCTGGGATCTAAATATTATCTAAAACTAAACCCACTCAAACCAGTAAAGTCTTTAATTGTGGTCAAATTTGAATAACTCTAATAATTTACTTTGTGTTGTTACGAGTGCAGGTAGTTTTTGTGTCAGTAAAAGCGGGAAAAGCCTCTAACGGTATTTTTTTGTATGGTCACCCTCGTAGTGTCGTTAACCCTGAAACAGGTAGACGAAAAGAAAATTTGTAAAAGAGATAATAAAATAGTTTTTGTAATTATTACGCGTTCATTGAAAATAAAGTAATTTAAATATTTAAATATGGCATTAAAATTAGAAACGGTTAGTAGTTTAGCTGGAGTGGTAAATAAAATTCCAGAATTTAGCGGCAATTCAGATATTAGCGTAGAAGAATTTATAGATAAAGTCGAATTATTTTTCAAAATTAGTAAACAACCAGAGAACAGACAAGTAGCTATTGCAAAATTATGTTTGGGTAAAGATGCTTTAGAATTCGTCAGGAATAATAGTATAATTAAAAATACAAATGATTGGTCAGTTTTCAAAAAGGAATTATTAAATAGATATGTACAGAAACCGCATTTTCTTACAGTAGAGAAAGAATTTGTCAATTGTTATCAATTAGAGATAGAAAGTATAATTGAATATGAAATAAAATTAAGATCACTTGCATATAAATTAGTAAATAATACCGAAGATAAAACAGAAAATGAATTTAATTGTAAATATGTAGAGAAACGGTTATATAATCAGTTTTTAATAGGTCTGTTACCGCGGTTGCAACGCGATGTTATATTAAAAGACCCAAAAACATTAGTAGAAGCGATAGACATAGCAAAAAGAGTAGAGACTGTAGAGAAATTAATGGAGAGTAGCTCAAGTTTAGATCGTAAATCATTATGTAATAAAAATTTCGAAAATTCTCCAGAAAAAGGTGACCTGAGTGTTTTAAGTAAAAATAATGAATATAGTAGAGTAAATGAATTAATAAATAAGGTCACGGAACTTCTAAGTGAAGCCGGGAAACATAGATCTGCATGTAAATATGCAATTAGTGATAGCGAAGATTCGGGTGTAGAAAGTGAAGATGAGACAATAGGACATATAACATATAAAAATAGGTATCATAGTAAATTGTGCTTCCGTTGTCAGAGATTTGGGCATATTTCAAAATTTTGTAAAGAAGCGAAAAATAAATTAAAGTACAAAATTTGTTATTATTGTCGCGAATATGGGCATATCGCGAGTAGTTGTTCACTTAGTGTGAAAAGTAAAATCAGAGAAAACAGTACACACGAGAGAGATGCTAAACAACAGTGCGAGAGAAATATCCCAGAAGATACGGTCAGTGATGATAGTATGCGCGGGAAAAATAAGGCGCGAACAACCGTATGGAGTAGAAGACTTCATCAGGGAGAAGATGTCCGCCAAAAGCTTAGTTCAGGGGCTGAGCTGAGCAACGCAGATGCTGGACGAGCCGACACCGCAAAACGTATTCAAAAGAAGGTGCGTTTTGTTGGTGTAGAGGAACCCGAAGACTTGGATGCGATTTCTGTGGTGAAATCAGAGGAAGAAGACCAGCACGCACACGACATCTTTGTGAACCGCGACAAGACGGTAGGTATGTGCACTGGTAATAAATATTACAAGGGTTTTGGTTCTGGGATAGGTAGCAACATAAGACGCAAGGAATATCGAGAGGAGCGAGCCGAAGTACCTGAAGATGTCAGGAAGGGCAAGCCGACACCATCCAAGGAGGAAGTGGAACAATGGTGGCCGAAATCGCAACCAGCAGGTATCCTAGCGGACTTCAAGAGAGCAGAGCTAGTCGAGTGGACGAGAAACAGCAAGGTTTAGGCGCGAACTTCGTGCAACGAAAAGCGTCGAGGAATAAAATTCCAGGTAGCTCTTTAAATATATACTTAGTGTGAATGAGTAAAATTAAGAAATTAAATTGAGGAAAATTAGAGTAATAAAGTTGAGTTCTTTGTGATTCCGAAAATTAAGTGCAGATTGTAAGAATGGTTGAAACCGATTACTTAGTGTTTCGATAAATCTAAATTATTATAAATATATTGTGAATTTGGCTGGAATGAAAGTACTGAGTGTACTATTGAGTAGCGTTGCTTGTTGGGACACATATCTGCCGGAGACATTTTGTTATAGTTGTTCTTTGTGAACACTCCTACGCTGCTGGATGGCGGATGCGTGGACGCGGGAAGGCTGGCGTCAACTCCAGGGCGAATCACGACGGGCTAGGAGTTGAGGTGGAGTTCCAACAAGATCCCCATTGGACATTGGACATTCCAACTCAAAGAAGTAGATTCATCGTACAGCGCGGAAATTAATAAATTATATTTCCTTCAGAAATGTAATTTATTTTAAGGGGAAAGGGAAAGTTGTAACACGGTCGCTTGGCGGCTGTGTATTTTTGGTAAATTTTGGTATAGCAGTACTCCAGATGTTACGAAATGGACAGATTTATGGTTGAGGACGCACTTATTGCGCCTTGAAGCTTGTTTTCAAAAGACATAACTGTCCGTTTCCGTAAGTGATGCCCTCGGTGGACATCAATAGTTGGGTCATTTTCAGCATAGTTCGTACTTAGGGGATGAGAAGAGCCGGATAAACATTGGTTGAGAACTTCTGGATTTTTACTATTAAATGGCCCTCCAAAGTTCGAAATCTCTCTCTCTTGTTGTACTCGTCGATTGTTGTGGATGTCTTGACTGAATGTCAGACATACCTTGGTATTTCTTAGTGAAATAACCAATTAGTGTTTTACTGTGTGTAAAGGCTCTCTCATCGTGGTGTAAATTTGTAAGTAGTTTTTATTATATTCTGTGTGGATTATTATTGATTTGTAGATCGTTTTAAAAAGGTTTTCAAAATGGTTTGTAAATAGAAAAGTAAGAATTTAGAGTTTATATAGAATCAAGTTACGCGTTGTAGTTTATTTGAATTATATAAATGTTTTTGATCGCGGTTGATTATTAAAATTTCTATAATTTTGTTATTGTTGGAATATCGTGTTTGATTCAACCCATCCTATTCCAACCCCTGTCTTTGTGACGTGGTAGCACAACGCGTAGGTAAAACTCTAGTATTCTAAATATTACTACCCTGCACTAATTTGACCATAATTATAATAAACCGCGTCTGTTATCATTATTAAACATCCCAATGTCTGCATCTATCACGGCAGACTTTTAAATTAATAAATAAAGTGATAGTGGTGGCAGCGACTATCGTTACCCTTGTTTCGTGTAAAAGTTGTTCATTAATATAATTCGTGGATTACTTTTGAGGCAAGTAAAACTCATAAATTAAAACCCTTTTATGTCAGGTACTAGATTTCGTCTTAGGCGACCGTACCTGTTACAATAGCTATCCCTTGCCTCGCGTAGATTACATCTTAAGTAAGCTGGGTAATGCAAAGTTTCTGTCTTCTGTTGATCTTAAGAGTGCATTTTGGCAAATTCCTTTATCGGCTTCGTCTAAAGAAAAAACCGCTTTCTCTGTACCAGGTCGCGGTCTGTTTGAATTCGTTCGAATGCCATTCGGTCTTTGTAATGCCCCTCAAACTCTTCAAAGACTAATGGATGAAGTTTTCGGTCCAGAATTAGACCCAAACGTTTTTGTTTATCTGGACGATTTAATTATCGCTACTTCTTCTTTTGAAGAACATATCGTTATTCTCTATAAAATCTTAGATCGCCTCAAAGCGGCCAGTTTCACCGTAAATGTCAAGAAATGCGAATTTTGTTTACCTTCTCTCAAATACCTTGGTTTTGTTGTCGATCAACACGGTCTTCGCACTGATCCCGATAAGGTATCTGCTATTGCAAATCTTCCTAGACCTAATACCGTAACCGAAGTGCGTAGGGCTTTAGGTTTATTCTCGTGGTACAGGAGATTTGTACCAAACTTTGCCTCTATGTCAGCTGTTATTTCTGACCTTACTAAAGGTAACGGTAAAAAGTCCACCATTTCTTGGACGTCAGCTGCTGACGAAGCTTTTAATCAATTAAAAAATGCACTAATATCTGCTTCAACTCTTGCTAGCCCTGATTATAATAAACCTATTAAACCTTTTAAGATTTATACTGACGCTTCCAATTATGGACTTGGAGCTGTGCTTACACAGATTGGCGATGATAATGAGGAACATCCTATTTCTTATGCAAGTCGTACTTTGAATAAAGCTGAGAAAAATTATTCAGTTACGGAAAAAGAATGTCTTGCCGTAATTTTCGGTATCTTAAAATTTCGTTCTTTTATCGAAGGGCTTCATTTCGAAGTTATTACTGACCACTACTCTCTTTTGTGGCTGCTTCGCATGCAGGATCCGCATGGAAGATTAGCTCGCTGGTCGGTACAATTACAACAATTTGACTTTAGCATCACTCACCGCCCTGGTAAACTCTATGAATTACCTGATGCTCTATCTAGGTGTCCTCTTGAGGTTTGTGTCATCGACAATAAGACTTTTTTAAATACCCGGGACAATTGGTATTGTCGAATGCGTGAAAAGGTAGTTTTAAGTCCAAACGACTATCCGGACTGGCGCGTGGAAAATAATTTTTTATACAAAAACATCTTATCTCCCTATTCCCTTCCTTCTAATTTGTCTACATGGAAATTAGTTGTACCCCGGGAGTTTCGTAAAGAAATTGTCTCACGATGTCACGATGATGCAACTGCCGCTCATTTTGGAATCTTTAAAACTTTTCACCGTGTTGCATCAGAATATTACTGGCCTAAGATGCATCATTTTATTGCTGGTTATGTAAAACGTTGCAAGACTTGTTTGTCTCAAAAAGTTCCTCAAATCCCTCCACCTGGTTTAATGGGCAGGGAAAAGATTATAAAGTTTCCTTGGCAAGCTATCTCGGTTGATCTTATGGGACCATTACCTCCTTCGTCAGCTGGAAATCGCTATATTCTAGTAGTGACCGATTGGTTTTCCAAATTTGTCATTGTTCACCCTATGCGTGAAGCTAACGCTCCAAAAATTTGTAAAATTTTAGAGGAAAATGTTTTTCTTTTATTTGGTATACCACAAATTGTCATGTGCGATAATGAAACTCAGTTCGTCTCTAAATTATTTACAGATCTTATCGCTAAATATGAAATACCTAAATTATGGTATAACGCCAAGTTTCACCCCCAGGTGAATTTTGTGGAGCGTACCAATCGGGTAATTAAAACAGCTATTAGGTCTTATCTCGACAATAATCATCGTGCTTGGGATAAAAATCGTCAAGCCATCGCTCAGGCCATTCGTACGAGTGTGCACGAAGTTACTCGATTTACTCCAGCTTTCCTTACTTTTGGTAGGCATGTTCCAGTTTCAGGAAACTTTTACCGTTATTTACCTGACAATATCTGTTCCGATTCCCCAGCTGATTATGGCAACTCATTATCAGAGATGTCTGAATTTTTCTTAGTCGTTCAAGACCGTATTCATCAAGCTTATGAGCGAAACGCGAAATATTATAATAAACATCGTCGTCAGCTCGAATTTGATGAAGGTGATCTAGTTTATCGTAGAAATCGAGTTTTATCTGTTGGTTCTAGATGTTTCTCTTCGGCTCTAGCACCTCGTTATGTCGAAAGCAAGGTTTTTCGGAAACTATCTCCTCTCGCGTATCACCTTCACGATACCGACGGAACTGATGCTGGCATCTACCACATAAAGGACCTTAAACCTGCACCTACTGTCCCCGATGATCCTGACACAACTTTTGATGATTCCGTTACGTCATCATCCTTTTTGGAGGGGGGGCAGTGAAACGATTTCATTCGTTTCGCGGTTTTTTATTTAAATCTTTTTATATTTTAATTAAACATACGACATCTCTAGTGCTGCTGACTGCTTGAGAGGCGAGCGCGGTCTGTAGAGGGAGTTGAGTTTCTGCAAGCTGAGACAACGGACGTATTTTGATAGCAATTTTGTTTGTTCTAAAATTTTTTATCTAAAGTTATTTTTAAAATCTTCAAGATTTTATTTAAAATATTCTTACTCAGGATTTTTTATTTCACTGATTTTGGTGAGTAAAGTGATATTTTTATTTTATTCGAAGCTTTTGTTTTAAAAAAATATTTAGATAACCACGTGTTGTCAAAGCTTGCGAGGAAACCTCCTCAACTTTTTTTCTTCTTTGATTGATCTTATATTCAAAATTTCTCGTGTATCTTTCACAGGAAAGATTCATATTTTATTAGTTTGCTTAATATTTTTTTTTGAATACGATTTAGGTTATTTTTTATACTGTGGGATTTAGACAGAGCTCACGCTGATTTATTGTCGTAAGTAGAATTTTTTATCGTTCCAATTTTATTTTTCTCTTTGTTTTTTGGATGCCATTAGTTACCTTTTTATCGTTAATTATTTTTTTTGGCAGCCAAAAATTAAGTAATAAACTTTACAAGTCCCGCAGTAAAAACGTTAGTTTTTGAAAACCTTTCAAGTCTTGTAATATTCTTTCTTTCTCTATTTTCTAGTCTTTTACAGCCTGGCCAGCTGATAGTTTTTTTTGTAAAATTATTTGGAGTATTTTTTGTGAATAATAATTTTTGCATTTATTTATTGTTAAATAAATTATTTGTTCAATTTTTTATAAATATTTTTTTGCCACGGCAAGTTATTTTTTTTGGGGTCAATTATCTGCTAAAGTTTTTTATGTTTTATATTCCCTCCTGGTCCTAGATGGTCGAGGTTTGTTGGTAGTGGAGTGTGGAGTTCCAATCCAAGCTGAATAGTACTGCCACACGTGCACACTTTACACAGTACCAACTACACACAGTACTCAGGCATCACGCACAAAAAAGCAGCAGTTTGCACTTACACACGAACAACTCACGCAACCGCCAGACACGCTTAGTCCGGTGACACCACGCATTATCCTGCTATCCTGCTTTACGCTACTACACTGCTTGTGTCCGACATCCTGCGGTGCCGCTTAATACTAACACGAACAGTACACATTCCGTCGACAAGCCGAACCTCGGTACCAAGACGTCCAGGGACTCACTCCAACGACCTAGCCATTCCAGACCCATCGATATTTTGTTACCTCGCAAAAGGTATTTTCTTAATTTTTTTGTAATAGGCAATAATTGTCCCCATTAACTTCTCTATTGTATTTACTAGCAGTAAATAAAATTAGTTTTATTTTCAATTTGTTATTTTCGGTGTTGTTGTGTCCACCATTTTCCTTTCGGCACAACTGGCGCCCATCCCTATTATTGTTATTACAAATATCTTAGTGACCCACGACCTAGCGATACCACGACCAATTCTGAGCTGTCGAGGTAAGTGTGTGACGCGTGATTTCTCTTCGAGAAATCATGGTAATTTTTTGAACATTATTTTTAAATTTCTGGCACACGTCACAATGTATGGAGTTTAAGCCGCCTGGACAACAGTGTTGCATGAAAATAGACAAAAAAACGAAAAGAGATAAAGGTTCGTTATTTATTTATTATGATTTTAAAACTAAACAAGAGAAAACCAAGAATAATTATAAGATTCACGAAGTGAACTTATGTGTGGCACAACAGTTATGTAGCAAATGTTCTGATATTCTGGATTTAAATTTACCATGTAGTATATGCAGTATTCGTCAACATATATTCAAAAAAGATTAATTTTAACTGGTACAAAAATTTTATTAATAGGAATTAATTCCAAAATACGATTTATCGATTCAGTTAATTATTTACCGGTGTCTTTGTCTGTTCTGTCTAAAGCAATGGATTTATCAGTTTCTTTGAGAAAAATATTCTTTCCGCATTTGTTTAATACGGACGAGAATCATTTTTACGTAGGTCCTGTTCCAGCTATTGAATATTATGATGCAGATAATATGAGTACGAATACAAGGAAAGATTTTCTAAAATGGCATGTAAGTCAGATTCGTGATAATGTTGTTTTTAGTATGGAACAAGAGATAGTTGAATATTGTATTTCAGATGTTGATATCTTACGTTAAGCATGTGAAAAATTAAAAAAAAAACATTTATTGAAAACTGTGTCGTGTATTCCGAAGACAATTTTTACAAGCTACAAATGGTTACAGACTTACGGAAAACCAATCAAAAATTACAATGGCTTATTAGAGAGGAGACTTTACGAAAAATACGTGTAGAACATGCGGGTCATGAGAAAGAAGTTATTTTAGGAAATTATATGAAAGTTGACGGGTATTATGCTCCAGATCGTTTAGTATTTGAACTAGCGAATTCTAGGCTACGCCGAGCATTCCCTAGAGCTCCGCTGTCAGTGAAAAAAACAAATGCCGATCGACATGAAACAATTATTTCATATTTGCACGTCAGGCCTCACCGAGACCTTTCATTAGATTGCAAACACGATATACTTCTAACAATATTTTGCAAAAAACAAAAGCCGGTCGACATGAAACATTTTTGTCATTTATGTACCTCAACTCTCACCGAGACCTTTCATTTGATACCATACACGACATACTTCTGACAACTTTCTGCATTAAACAAAAGTCGATCGACATGAAACATTTTTATCATATCTACACGCTAGCCCACACCCAGACTTTTCATTTGATACCAAACACTATATACTTGTGACAACCTTTTGCAAAAAACAAAAGCCGATCGACATAGCACATTTTTTGTCAATTCTGCACGCTAGTCCTCTCCGAGATCTTTCATTTGATACCAAACACGACATACTTCTGACAATATTTTGCAAAAAACAAAAGCCGGTCGACATGAAACATTTTTGTCATTTATGTACCTCAACTCTCACCGAGACCTTTCATTTGATACCATACACGACATACTTCTGACAACTTTCTGCATTAAACAAAAGTCGATCGACATGAAACATTTTTATCATATCTACACGCTAGCCCACACCCAGACTCTTCATTTGATACCAAACACTATATACTTGTGACAACCTTTTGCAAAAAACAAAAGCCGATCGACATAGCACATTTTTTGTCAATTCTGCACGCTAGCCCTCTCCGAGATCTTTCATTTGATACCAAACACGACATACTTCTGACAATATTTTGCAAAAAACAAAAGCCGGTCGACATGAAACATTTTTGTCATTTATGTACCTCAACTCTCACCGAGACCTTTCATTTGATACCATACACGACATACTTCTGACAACTTTCTGCATTAAACAAAAGTCGATCGACATGAAACATTTTTATCATATCTACACGCTAGCCCACACCCAGACTTTTCATTTGATACCAAACACTATATACTTGTGACAACCTTTTGCAAAAAACAAAAGCCGATCGACATAGCACATTTTTTGTCAATTCTGCACGCTTGTCCTCTCCGAGATCTTTCATTTGATACCAAACACGACATACTTCTGACAATATTTTGCAAAAAACAAAAGCCGGTCGACATGAAACATTTTTGTCATTTATGTACCTCAACTCTCACCGAGACCTTTCATTTGATACCATACACGACATACTTCTGACAACTTTCTGCATTAAACAAAAGTCGATCGACATGAAACATTTTTATCATATCTACACGCTAGCCCACACCCAGACTTTTTATTTGATACCAAACACTATATACTTGTGACAACCTTTTGCAAAAAACAAAAGCCGATCGACAAAGCACATTTTTTGTCAATTCTGCACGCTAGCCCTCTCCGAGATCTTTCATTTGATACCAAACACGACATACTTCTGACAACTTTTTGCATAAAACAAAAGCCGATCGACATGGAACATTTTTGTCAATTCTGCACGCTAGCCCTCAACGAGACTTTTCATTTGATACCAAACACCACACACTTCTGACAACTTTTTGCAAAAAACAAATACCGATCGACATAGCACATTTTTATTAATTCTGCACGCTAGCCCTCTCCGAGACCTTTCATTTGATATCAAACACGATATACTTTTGACAACTTTTTGCAAAAAACAAAAACCGATCTACATAATACATTTTTGTCAATTCTGCAGGCTAGCCCTTTCCGAAACCTTTCATTTGATACCAAACACGACATACTTCTGACAACTTTTTGCATAAAACAAAAGCCGATCGACATGAAATATTTTTATTATATCTGCACGCTAGCCCACACCGAGACTTTTCATTTGATGCCAAACAATATATACTTGTGACAACCTTTTGCAAAAAACAAAAGCCGATCGACATTGACAATTTTTGTTAATTCTGCACATCAGCCCTCATTGAAACCTTTCATTTGATACCAAACACAATACACTTCTGACAAGTTTTTGCAAAAAACAAAAACAGATCGACATAGCACATTTTTGTCAATTCTGCACGCTAGCCCTCTCCGAGACCTTTCATTTTATACCAAACACGACATACTTCTGATAACTTTTTGTATAAAAGAAAAGCCGATCGACATGACACATTTTTGTTAATTCTGCACGCTAGCCCTCAATGATACCTTTCATTTGAGACCAAACTCGACATACCTTTGAGAAATTTTTGCAAAAAACAAAAGCCGATCAACATTGATCTTTTTGTTAATTCTACACGCTAGCCCTTATCGAGCCTCCTCATTTGATACCAAACACCACATACTTCTCACAACTTTTTCTAATAAACAAAAGCCGTTCGATATAGAACATTTTTGTTCATTTTGCACGCTAGCCCTCATCGTGACCTAGCCTAATATAACATTCACTGTCTTCAGTAACCTTTCATTTGGGAATATTTGTTCTTTGTTTAGTTACTTTATTAAACATTTGGCAACATTGACTTTTGTAATTCGAAAATACCCAAACACGACATTTTTCTGGCAACATTTTGCAAGAAACAAATTCTAATCTACGTAGAACATTTTTGTCATTCGTTCACACCAGTCTGTATTGTGTCGTTTCCTTAAAACCCAAGGACGATCTACTTCTAACAACTTTTTGCGAAAAACAAATGCAGGTCGACATGACGCATTTTTTTTGTCATTTCAAAACCGGCTCTTATGGTTTTCTTACTTTTGATATCAAATATTTGATTTTTATTTAGTTACTTTATAATTTGGCAACACTGTTTGTATTAAAAAATAGTAGTTAATTTTTAAATTTATAAATTAATATTGTCAACCCTAATACAACTGCCACCGTCTTCAGTGAAGTTAGTTTAGGAATATTTGGTTTTAATTTAGTTACTTCATCACACATTTGGCAACATTAACTTTTGACATTGGAAACGTCAAAATTTATATTAATTAAATACGTTATGTTTTAAACTTAAATTAGTTGTAACACATTTGCTCAAGTCTATTATTCATGATACTGTTTTTAAATCTTTGATATAAATGTTCTATTAAAAGATATAATCATTTAAAGTTCATAGGCAGATTGTCAAAAGTGACGGATGACGGCGTGATTCTTCTTAAAGTTAGACATGGCCTCTGGGATCCATTGTTTCAAGGTACTAATTATGCACAGTTTTTATTTTTTTACATGAAAACCACTCACAGTAAAAATATGAGACCCCAAAAGGATCGTAATTCACATTATTCCCTACAATCTAAAAAAAAAATTAAATAAATCTCTCGTATGGTTCAGGCTGTAGCTACTTATAAAAATTAATCGTTTGTCGTGATGAATCTATAGAGAGTGAGATATATTAAAAATAGTGAATCTAATCGTTTAGTATAGGAGACTAGCGAATTCTCGGCTACGCCCAGCATTCCCTAGAGCTCCGCTGTCAGTGCAAAAAACAAATGCCAATCGACATGAAACAATTATTTCATATTTGCACGTCAGGCCTCACCCAGACCTTTCATTAGATTGCAAACACGATATACTTCTAATATTTTTTTGCAAAAAACAAAAGCCGATCGACATGAAACATTTTTGTCATTTATGTACCCCAAATCTCACCGAGACCTTTCATTTGATACCATACACGACATACTTCTGACAACTTTCTGCATTAAACAAAAGTCGATCGACATGAAACATTTTTATCATATCTACACGCTAGCCCACACCCAGACTTTTCATTTGATGCCAAACACTATATACTTCTGGCAACTTTTTGCAAAAAATAAATACCGATCGACATGGAACATTTTTGTCAATTCTGCACGCTAGCCCTCAACGAGACTTTTCATTTGATACCAAAAACCACACACTTCTGACAACTTTTTGAAAAAAAGTTAGACATGGCCTTAGGGATCCTTTGTTTGAAGGCAGCATTTGTGCACAGTTTTAAATTTTCACACGAAAACTACTAACATTAAAAATATGAGACACCCAAAAGGCACCAGATCTCATTAGCCCCCACAAATTAAAAAAAAATTTATAACAATCACTTGCATGGTTCAGGCTGTAGGCGATTACAAAAGTTACTCGATGCTCATGATGAATCTATAGATAGATAGATAGATAGATAGATAGATAGATAGATAGATAGATAGATAGATAGATAGATAGATAGATAGATAGATAGATAGATAGATAGATAGATAGATAGATAGATAGATAGATATATAGTGAATGTAATCGTTTAGTATAGTGATTTATGGGTTTTTATGACTGGTGTACATTATGTTAGAAAACAAATCGCGATAGTGAAAAAATTTACAAATATTCAAAAGATTAAAATTTGGGAATGTCAGTTTAGGATTCAATTAAAATCTATGAATAAAGAGGAGCGACTATTGTTAGGAAATCATGCTTTAATAAATTATTTACCATTAAAACCGCGTGATTCATTTTTTGGGGGGCGGACAGTTTGTGTTTCTCTCTATCGAAAAAATGAAAATCTGCAAATACGGGAAATATCCCATAGGACATCCGAAAATATTTGTAGGCGACGAGTGTCACGAGATATTAAGTTCTGATAATAATTTTGATAAAATAGAGGGTCTAATTAAATGTAAAGTTTTACATCCCGATAATTTATTCCATCCGGTATTACCGCGTAAAGTTCATGGTAAACTAATATTTTCGTTGTGTCGTACATGTTGTGATATTCTGAATCAGAACAATTATTCACATACAATGGGGAAGTTTAGCGTGGTTGAAATTACATGTGAAATATCTTTTAGTATATAGTATATGAATAATTATAACTTAAAATGTAATTGAAAGTTTAAATTATACTGCCAATTATATATAATTAATGATTTATCTTCGAGCCACACTGACGTCACACGTGAGTTATGCGCTTGCGTAGAAGGGGTGGTGAAACCTGACTTTTTGAACGTAGGTTGTATTTTGAGGCAATACACCGCTTCTCCGTTGTCATGGGAACCCAGCGCGCGCTGGTTAAGATTAACGATACGTTCTCCGCGAGCCAAACTGACGTCACTTTTTTAATAAAATTTCATTTTTTGAGAAATCTAGGCATGTTTGGGTGAAATAAAATGTAGAATATCACTTTTGAGGGCAATCTTGATAAAATAAAAAAATAAAAAATATACGCTAAATTTCCCCATTGAAGAAAGACAATTTAATGGTACATGGGTGTCAGATGAACTTCAGCAGGCTGTAAAACATGGTTACAAAATTTTACATGTATACAAAATTTGGCAGTATAATATAACAGTATACAACAAAGATACTAAATCTGGTGGATTTTTTGTAAAATATATAGATAATTTCATGAAAATGAAACAGGAAGCTACAGAATATCATCCAGATTGTATTGACGACGTCAGTAAAACCCGTTGCATTGAAAACTATTTACAAAAGAAGAGTTTCACTGGATCTTAAAAATATCGAAGAAAACTCTGGGAAAAGATCAATGGCTAAATTAATGCTCAATTCATTCTGGGGTAATTATTAATTTATTATTATTATTGTTAAAAAGGTAACTAAATTTTTATTTTGAAATAGGGAAATTCGCTCAAACAGAGAATAGACCACGTACTACAGTCCTATCATCATCTGAAGAATTATATGATCTACTAGCTAACCCTTCGGTCACCGTTAACAGGATTATTCCAGCAGGTGAACGTATGATATATGTGAACTGGGAGAATAAAACCAGCTAGATTCTCGAGTTTTATATTATGATACAGACTCTATTATCTATTATCATTTACCAGATATGTATGAACCTCCTACAGGTAATTTTCTAGGAGACTTGACCGATGAATTAAGCAGTTATGGTCTCGGGAGTTATATCACTGAATTTGTTTCCGGTGGACTAAAAACGTATGCCTATGAAGTGTATAATTCTATTTTAAATTATAAAAACTCACAAATAATGAACTTTGATTGTTTAAAAAGAATAATACTAAAAGAAAACGACGAAACTTGTAATCCTCCTGTTATTGTATCTAATAATATAAGAAATACTCTCGATCATGATTATGCGTACAGAGAGTATATATTGTTAAATGTATGAAACGTCTGTTGAGTAGTGCCCTTAGTTTTAAACAGGGCATGTAACCGAAAAAAATACTGGTTAACGGTTAACTCTTATAGAGAACGTTATAATAATAACGGTTTTAGTTCGAAAACCGGTTTTTGAAAATTGGAAACCGGTTTAAACCGGTTAATATATCGGTTAAAAAATAATTAATTAAAACAAATTAATTATAAAAATTTGATTAAAAAAAATTACAAAATAATTAATTAAAAAAATTCGAAAAAAATACCATCTGAGAAAATTATAACAATTAAAAAGAACCAATTTAATTAATGAATATTCACAAAAATTCCCATAATATCTTTAGAAAAACGCAGGTCACTTTTCAATTTTAAACTTGCCTGTGTTGACAAAGGCCGTATTTATTTGGGACTTTTTAAGTGACCTTAACGGCCAAAGAGACTACCTACATTTATGACTCTCCAATAAAATGGAAATTGTAAAAACTGTCATGACTCATGTTCAAATACAAGTAGAAAACACAAATATAAAAAAATATTAAAATTTTTCTCGCTAAATGAAAAATAAAGGTTAATGTTCGCTAAAACCGGTTTATTTTTTTTTGGTTAACGGTTACCGGTATTTTCGGCCTAAAAAATATCGGTTAAAATTACGGTTAAAGTTCGCAATTTTCGTTAAAAATATCGGTTACCGGTTTTTATTAACCGGTTTTTTTAACCGGTTACATGCCCTGGTTTTAAATAAACATTTTATTGTAAAAGTGTGTCTAGACTTATTTGTTTAGGGATTATGAATTTTCATCTTTTTATTGCACTTTTATTATCTAGTTTCATATATCTTTTATTTGTTACTCAGAATTTTTCCACTTTCAACGACAATAGAGAATGTAAAGCTTGTACCTTTCCAGGTATTCATTCTTGTAAGCAGATTAGTAAATTTTCCTTTCTTAATTACATGCAACTGCTACATGTTGCTTCCAGAATATTCTATTCTGAGCAATTTTTGTAATTATGTTCTTTCATCCACTATTGGTTCCCTACCCTTCTTTGTAGGCGTTGTTTAGAATTCTGATGTTTTTGGAATAATTTTATAAATCAGTTGCTAACTAACTCTAGACTTGTTAACTAGTTCTCGAATTGCATTCAAGCTTTCGAGTTGCACCTTTGTGTAAACATTTCTTTATTTACATTGTACATTTTGTATATACTTGAAGTTTTTGTGTTATTTCGTGTGTTGTTAAGAATATATATTTGAAAATACAATATATAATTTTTCTTAAGTAACTCGACACACCCAACAACGTCGTTTCTTGGATAATCATTTTTCTGTACCTTATGGCTTTAAGAAACCTAGAATAAATTATAATTAAACCTTTATTGTTGTTCTTTCTGTTTTTCTGTTATTTTGAGCGTTTAATAAGAATGTTTATGAGAGTTTTTATTTTGATTAGAGATTATAAATGAATTGCCCAGCAAACTTTTTGTCATTTCCGACTTTTGTTTTATGGTGAAATGTCAGATCCTATCAAATTCAAAGATCCTTTTAACGCCCTTGTGGCCGGTCCCTGGGACAGTGGAAAATCTTATTTTGTCGTTAACTTCTTAAAAAATATGATCAACATGTGCGATACAGTTTTTTCAAAAGTTACCTGGTTTTACAGGACATGGCAGAGTTTATATAATACTATACCTAATGTGAATTTTCAACAAGGTTTGCCAGATATGGACAATTTTGACGGTAATAACCCGCACTTAATAATAATAGATGGTCTTATGCGTGAAACAGATTCACGTGTGGTTGATATTTTTACAAAGGGCAGTTATCATAAAAATTTATCTGTATTTTTCATTACTCAGAATATATTTAATCAGGACAAGGTTCAGCGTGATATATCAATGAATGCTCATTACATAGTTTATTTCAAGAATCCACGAGATAAAGCACAAATTTTACATTTATCACGACAGGTTTGCCCTGAAAATACTAAATTTATTCAAGATGCATAAAACGATGCTACTTCAGAACCCCATACTTACCTTATTTTCTATTTAAAACAATCTACACCGGATTGGAATGGATTTAGAACCGTGCGCAACGAACAAGTTTATGTAAGTTAAAGAACAAATTTATTTGTTCAACAAAAAAATTTATTTTTATAAGTACAAACGAATTAGGAATTACAATACATAAGTTTTATACAATGTTTACAGTAAAGGATTCCAGCTAAGACTAAATATTATAAGTTTCTTCATCTTGGTGGATGACACCTGGGATGCGTCGCGACTTGGTGGTCGCCTCATGTTTTCCAGGTTCGTGTGCAACACAGACTGTAGTGTCAGCACAAAAGCGTGGGACCGGGTAGTGTTAACTCCTCCCCCCTAAGATGTGGGCTTCATCGGGAAGTCGGATGGACTGGCTTGGTGAAGGCCTAGATTCGGTGTCTTGGGGTGGCCCTGATTTTGAGTTCACAAATTTTTTGATAATGTGGGCTGCAATTATACTGAATGCGATTATTAGAACAAGACAATATAAAATAATTATCGAATAATTTGTTGTTGGGATGTTATTGGCGATGATTCCGGAGTCGATATCTTCTAGTTTGTTGATTGGCAGTTGTAGTTCTTGAATGTTGTTCAGGTTGATGGTGAATTTGGGTTTTTGCGTCTCGTTGAGTTGAATATTAAAGTCGTTAAAGATGATTGATTTCCCAAATGATTTTTGTGTAAGTGTTAAAATTTCGTTTCTAAATTTAAATTTACAATTTTCGTCCTTTATTAAAAATATTCCTTGTAAATTTCTGATTTCTTCACTTTTGTTGCAAGACAGACTAATTTTTTCTGATTTTGGAAAAATTACTAATATTTGATTTATTTCTTCTAAGATTTCAACATGGTTCTTTTTGGTGTTGATTTTAATGTATTGGCAGTTTTCCGCGTTGTTCTTCGCGATGATGTTCTTCTCGCAGGAATTGTCGTCAAGTCGATTGACCTTATTTGGACATTGATACTTATCTCCTTTAGTACATACGTCATTAAGAGATATAACAGTACCATCTATTGATTTTAAAAAATAATTTTTATCTGGAATAACAGTTACAAAATTGTTTTGGTGCTTCGTTGGGATGGGAATAAGGTGGAGTAATTCAAAGTTAGTTTCATAATTGAGCGGAATTTCTATGAAATAAACAATTCTGTTTGCTTCTAATTTACAATTAACTGTAATTATTTTTTCAAATTTTTGTATATTTGTTGGAATAGGTTCAAAAGGTAGTTCATTGTTATAATGTTTGTTAATTTTGTTTAGTTCTGTTAAAAGGTCTTGTTTTTGAATAATGCTTGGGTATAAAACATGCAAATTACAAAATGTTAAAGAGTCTTCAATGTCTTGTAGACTATTTAAGATCATCGTATAGAGTATATCGAACTGATTGTAAATGTCAAGAATAAATAAAAATGAATTTTCGTGAAAAGATCTGCCAGTAACAATTTGCATTAGTTTTTCAACTTTTGACTTCAGAATGTTTTCGTTTTCTTTAATAGTTATTAAAGTACTGTTGAACTGTTCTGTGAGTTTAGAAGTAATTGAATATTGTTGTTTAATTTGTTTATTTAAATTTTGTTGGTTGGTCTCCAAATGTTTTAAAATTTCATCATAACGTTTTTCGTCTTCGGCATCGAGATTTCCAGTAATTGTTTTGAGAATTGAACCAAGCCCGTTTATTAATCCTCTTTTTTGTCTATGTGTTGCCTTTTCTGAATTTATTGATAGATGATCAATTTTATTGTCTATTGAATTTTGTATATAATTGATAATTTTATCGTTGTTAATGAACTCTTGTGATGTTTCATTAGTCAGGGTTTTCTTTAAATTGGAATATTGAATATTCAAATCATCGTAATGGTTGAATAATGATAACAAGTCGTAGTAATGTAAAAATGTGTGCGTGGACTTTTGTAGTTTAGCTTGTCCTAGGTTAAGAGTCAGCAATCCAGGGTTATGCGTTATGTCCATCAGGTTTAGTCCGTGGGTGAGTGGGAACAGGATGGATCTGGAATATTGGAATTTTTTGTTATTTTTCGGGGTCTTTTAATATTAGCCAAATGAATTTTTGCTTGTTTCTTATCTTTGCCGTCTGTTTCTATTTTCGCGGTTTTTAAATTTTCATCTACGCTTTTAATTTTTTCTTTCTTATATTTGACATGTTTAGTTTTATTCACTTTTTATTTATTGTGTACGAAAACTGTTTCTGGAATTTCCGGTAATTTATCGCGGGATTTGTTTAATTTTGTGATATATTCTTGTTTTCCTGATTGCAAACGTTCGTTAATAATTTTGTAAGTTTGTTTGGTTTTCTCTTTGTGTTTTTGAACATAATCTTGAGTTATTTTATTTTCTATTTCAATATTTAAAGGCGAATTTGTGTCCAAATGTCCGGTAATAATTTCTAAAGGTTTAATTTTTGTTGAAGAGTATGTGGTATTATTATAAGCCAAAATCGCGTAACATACTTTAATTTCAATGGGTTCTCTTTTAAAGTTATCTTGTAAATTGAATAAACGAATGTGTTCGATAAGTGTTGAATGAAATCGTTCAATTAAGCCATTTGAATCTGGATGTTGGGAACTTGTGAAATGAATTTCAATTCGGTGTAGAGCTAATAATTCTTGAACAACATTGTTTTTGAATTCGAGACCATTATCAGAAACTATTTGCCTGGGTGTGCCGTGATGAGAAAAGTATTGCATTAATTTGTTACTAATTTCTATTCCGGTGTTCGAATTTAATTTATATGCTTGAGCATATTTTGAGAAGGAATCTATAATTGTTAAAAATTTCGAGTTCTCTAAACTAATTGTATCAATATGAAGGGTATCGAAAGGTTTTGTTGGTGTGGGAGTTATATTGTACTTGGGTTTCAATGGGTTACGGTCGTATTTGGAGGCAAGACAGATTTCGCATTGGTTGATATAATCGGTGATTGTTTTAATTTGGTTTGGCCAATAATAAATTCTTTTAATTTGATTGTGAACTTCATGAATGCCACGATGGTTAGTTTTACCTTCGTGATAATTCCTTATCTTTTCAATGACGTCATCCTCTTTTTCTACGTCTACGAGTTTCGTATTACATTTTACAAAGTTTATCTGTGAGTGTTTAAAATTTGTTTGCAAAACTTTACTAAATTTTTCATATATAGGGTTTTCAGAATATAAATAATATTTGACTTTTGGTACAATGTAGGTTTTAACAAAATTTGTAATATCTTCGCTAAAGTTATTTTTTGAAATTTGTAAATGAATTCTCATTTTATCACCATGCAATTTTGATATTTTTGGGTTTGAAGGAGAGTGCGGGACTTCGGATATGATGATTTGATTTTTGCCAGTATTGATAGGAGATTCGGAAATAGGAATTCCTATGATCGGGTTCTCAGGGTTAGAATGTGTAGTTTCGTAAGAGTCTGAATCGGGTGAGTCATCTGGTTCAGCTATCATTGAATTTGATTCGCGGTTTTGTTGTAGCTGTTCATTAAAATTTTTCATATAGTCGAAAAATGGTTGAAATTCTGTATCAACTGTATTTGTGTTCAGTTCAATTCGCGATAAAGCGTCGGCATTTTTATTTAAAGATCCTTTTTTATACTTAATGTTGTAATCATACTCTTCTAACTGTAAACGCCATCGAACTAATTTCATATTTGGTTCTTTTAAATTTGCAATCCATTCTAGGGGTTTGTGATCTGTTATGATGTTAAAAGTTCTGCCAAAAAGATATGGTCGAAAATATTTGACTGCCCATACTATCGCTAAAAATTCTTTCTCGATAGCAACATATTTTTGTTCAGTTTCGTTAAGTGTACGACTGGCATATGCTATGGGAAGATCTGAACCTATAGGGCCTTGTGAAAGAACGGCACCTATTGCAAAGTTACTAGCGTCGGTGGTCAAATTGAATGTCTTTTCAAAGTCAGGATACTGTAGGATAGGATCATTCGTGAGGAGGTCTTTGCATGCATTAAAACAGCTGATGTATTCTGTATCTTTTAAGTTAATTTGTGCACCTTTCTTTAGTTTCTTAGTAAATGGTTTAGTAATGTCTGCAAAATTTTTAATAAATTTTCGGTAGTAGCCAAGAAGTCCGAGAAAAGCTTTAATTTCTTTAGTATTTTTGGGTATTGGGTAATTTTTTATAGCTTTAATTTTGTCTGGGTTTGGTTTAACCCCGTCGGGTGTTACGACGTGTCCTAAATATGATACTTCTTTTCTGCAAAATTCCGATTTATCAAGTTGAATTTTGAGGTTGGCACTTTTCAATCTTTCGAATACAGCTCTTAAACTTTGTACATGCTCTTGAAGGCTAGTGCTGAAAATTATAACATCGTCTAAATAGACGAGGCAAATTTTATTCACTAGGCCGCGTAGGACATTGTCCATAACGCGGTGGAATGTAGCAGGCGCGTTTTTCAACCCAAACGGCATTCGTAAAAATTCGAAATGTCCGTTTTCTGTCGAAAAAGCTGTTTTTTCAATGTCATCAGGATGCATCTCAATTTGATGGAAGCCGGATGCGAGGTCAAGGGTGGTAAAATATTGGCATCTGCCTAATTTGTCCAGGAGGGTGTTAATATTAGGGATAGGATATTTGTCACTTATCGTCTTGTCGTTTAATTTGCGATAGTCTATAACTATGCGCCATTTACGTTTCCCTGATGCGTCAATTTTCTTTGGTACGACCCATACTGGGGATGACCACGGGGAATGCGAGTGTCTTATGATGTTCTGATTTAGCATTTCTTGTATTTGTTTTTCTACTTCTTTACGATGGATTTCAGGGTACCGATAAGTTTTGGTGTAATTGGGAATTTCGTCCTTTGTCCTAATGACGTGTTTGATGTTGTTTGTGAAACTAAGAGGCTTGTCGGCAGTGTGAAATAAATTTGAATATTCTTTTAATAATTTAGTTATTTCGCGTTTTTCTTCAGAATTCATGTGATTGGTTCTAATTTCGGCAATATCATTTTTGTTTGAATTTGGAATATTAAAATTTAGATTATTTAATTCAAAGTTATCAAGAGGTTGTGCGATAATTTCAAATTCAGGCGAAAACACGTGCTCATTGTTATCTGCGTTGATAACAGGGTATACTGTTTCATGATTCTCAACTTTCGCGATACCTGCTGGTATGATTAGATTATTCACAATTAATTCTGGGATAAGGACTTCTCCGTTTTCTATGTTATGAATGTAAAGTTTCGTGATTTTTTCAGATTTTGATGGTATGCTAACATGTTTTTTGATAGGTAAAATTTTATGGTAGTGTATGTTTATTTCTTGTGTGGGTGTTATAATTTTGTCTCTTGTTAGGTCTATTATTCCTTCTATTAATTTTAAATTATCAAGACCAATTAAAATGTCAAATTTATTGTGAAAATCGAAGAGATGGTATTTTAATGTTAAATTTGGATTTTTGAATAATTTGGAAGGTGGTAAATATACACTAAAATTTTCAATTGATGTGCCGTGAGCTGTTGTGACTTTAAAGTGATCATTTATAATTTTATTGCCAAAATATTTGTGTGCTATTTCAGGTTTAATGAAAGATCTTGTGCTGCCGGTGTCAATTAAGGCTTTTAAGTTATGCTCGGGGAGTATAATGAATGGTAATTCGCTCTGTGTATTAGAATTGTTTAAATTTAAGAGTTCGACTGTTCTTCCGAGGCTACTTTTGATAAAAAAGAATCTGGGTCATAATTTTGTTCGAAGTCAGTGTTATCAAAATTTTGGTTTGTTTCGCATTCATAATGTAACAGGTACGGCCGCCTATGACGAAATCTAGTACCTGACATAAAAGGGATTTAATTTATGAGTTTTACTTGCCTCAAAAGTAATCCACGAATTATATTAATGAACAACTTTTACACGAAACAAGGGTAACGATAGTCGCTGCCACCACTATCACTTTATTTATTTATTTAAAAGTCTGCCGTGATAGAAGCAGACAGGGGAAATGTTTAATAATGATAACAGACGCGGTTTACTACAATTATGGTCAAATTGGTGCAGGGTTGTAATTTTAGAATAATAGAGTTTTACCTACGCGTTGTGCTACCACGTCACAAAGACAAGGGTTGGAATAGGATGGGCTGAATCAAACACGATATTCCAACAATAACAAAATTATATAAATTTTAATAATTAACCGCGATCAAAAACATTTATATAATTCAAATAAACTACAACGCGTAACTTGATTCTATATAAACTCTAAATTCTTACTTTTCTAATTTACAAACAATTTTGAATACCTTTTTACATCGATCTACAAATCAATAATAATCCACACAGAATATAATGAAAACTACTTACAAATTTACACCACGATGAGAGAGCCTTTACACACAGTAAAGCAACTAATTGGTTATTTCACTAAGAAATACCAAGGTATGTCTGACAATTCAGTCAAGACATCCACAACAATCGACGATTACAACAAGAGAGAGAGATTTCGAACTTCGGAGGGCCATTTAATAGTAAAAATCCAGAAGTTCTCAACCTATGTTTGTCCGGCTCTTCTCATCCCCTAAGTACAAACTATGCTAAAAATGACCCAACTATTGATGTCCACCGAGGGCATCATTTACGGAAACGGACAGTTATGTCTTTTGAAAACAAGCTTGAAGGCGCAATGAGTGCGTCCTCAACCATAAATCTGTCCATTTCGTAACATCTGGAGTACTGCTATACCAAAAACTTACAAAAATGCATAGCCGCCAAGCGACCGTGTTACAACTTTCCCTTTCCCCTTAAAATAAATTACATTTCTGAAGGAAATATAATTTATTAACTGGACGATGAATCCACTTCTTTGAGTTGGACTGTCCAATGTCCAATGGGAATCTTGTTGGAACTCCACCTCAACTCCTAGCCCGTCGTGATTCGACCTGGAGGTGACGCCAGCCTTCCCGCGTCCACGCATCCGCCATCCAGCAGCATAGGAGTGTTCACAGAGAACAACTATAACAAAATATCTCCGGCAGATATGTGTCCCAACAAGCAACGCTACTCAATAGTACACTAAGTACTTTCATTCCAGCCAAATTCACAATATAATTATAACAATTTTGATTTATCGAAACACTAAGTAATCGATTTCAACCATTCTTACAACTTGCATTTAATTTTCGAAATCACAAAGAACTCAACTTTATTACTCTACTTTTCCTCAATTTAACTTTTTTAATTTTACTCATTCACACTAACTATATAGGTATATATTTAAAGAGCTACCTGGAATTTTATTCCTCGACGCTTTTCGTTGCACGAAGTTCGCGCCTAAACCTTGCTGTTTCTCCACCACTCGAATAGCTCTGCTCTCTTGAAGTCCGCTAGGATACCTGCTGGTTGCGATTGCGGCCGCCATTGTTCCACTTCCTCCTTGGATGGTGTCGGCTTGCCCTTCCTGACGTCTTCAGGTACTTCGGCTCGCTCCTCTGGATATTCCTGGCGTCTTCTGTTGCTACCTATCCCAGAACCAAAACCCTTGTAATATTTATTACCAGTGCACATACCTACCGTCTTGTCGCGGTTCACAAAGATGTCGTGTGCGTGCTGGTCTTCTTCCTCTGATTTCACCACAGAAATCGCATCCAAGTCTTCGGGTTTCTCTACACCAACAAAACGCACCTTCTTCTGAATACGTTTTGCGGTGTCGGCTCGTCCAGCTTCTGCGTTGCTCAGCTCAGCCTCTGAACTAGGATTTTGGCGGACATCTTCTCCCTGATGAAGCCTGCTCTGCCATACGGTCGTTCGCGCCTTATTTTTCCCGCGCATACTATCATCACTGACCGTATGTTCTGGGATATTTCTCTCGCACTGTTGTTTAGCATCTCTCTCGGGTGTACTGTTTTCTCTTATTTTACTTTTCACACTAAGTGAACATCTACTCGCGATATGCCCATATTCGCGACAATTGTAACAAATCTTGTACTTTAATTTATTTTTCGCTTGTTTACAAAATTTTGAAATATGCCCAAATCTCTGACAACGGAAGCACAATTTACTATGATACCTATTTTTATATGTTATATGTCCTATTGTCTCATCTTCACTTTCTACACCCGAATCTTCGCTATCACTAATTGCGTATTTACACGTAGATTTATTTTTCCCGGCTTCACGTAGAAGTTCCGTTACTTTATTTATTAACTCATGTACTTTACTATTTACATTATTACTACTTAAAACACACGGGTCGCCTTTTTCTGGAGAATTTTCTAAATTTTTATGACATATTGATTTAAGACCTAAACTTGAGCTACTCTCCATTAATTTCTCTACAGTCTCTACTCTTTTTGCTATGTCTATCGCTTCTACTAATGTTTTCGGATCTTTCACTATAACATCGCGTTGCAACCGCGGTAACAGACCTATTAAAAACTGATTATATAACCGTTTCTCTACATATTTACAATTAAATTCATTTTCTGTTTCATCTTCGGTATTATTTACTAATTTATACGCTAGTGATCTTAATGTTACTTCGAATTCAATTATACTTTGTGATTCTAATTGATAACAATTTATAAAATCTTTCTCTACTGTAAGAAAATGCGGTTTCTGTACATATCTATTTAACAATTCCTTTTTGAAAACTGACCAATCATTTGTATTTTTAATTATACTATTATTCCTGACGAATTCTAAAGCATCTTTACCCAAACATAATTTTGCAATTGCTACTTGTCTGTTCTACGGTTGTTTACTAATTTTGAAAAATAACTCGACTTTATCAATAAATTCTTCTACGTTAATATCTGAATTGCCGCTAAATTCTGGAATTTTATTTACCACTCCAGCTAAACTATTAACCGTTTCTAAATTTAATGCCATATTTAAATTAATTTATTTCAATAAACGCGTAATAATTACAAAAACTATTTTATTATCTCTTTTACAAATTTTCTTTTCGTTTACCTGCTTCAGGGTTAACGACACTACAAGGGTGACCATACAAAAAAAATACCGTTAGAGCCTTTCCCGCTTTTATTGACCCAAAAACTACCTGCACTCGTAACAACAACACAAAGTAAATTATTAGAGTTAAACAAATTTGACCACAATTAAAGACTTTACTGGTTTGAGTGGGTTTAGTTTTAAAAAATATTTAGATCCCAGCGCTTTGCCACCAATTAAATGTAACAGGTACGGCCGCCTATGACGAAATCTAGTACCTGACATAAAAGGGATTTAATTTATGAGTTTTACTTGCCTCAAAAGTAATCCACGAATTATATTAATGAACAACTTTTACACGAAACAAGGGTAACGATAGTCGCTGCCACCACTATCACTTTATTTATTTAAAAGTCTGCCGTGATAGAAGCAGACAGGGGAAATGTTTAATAATGATAACAGACGCGGTTTACTACAATTATGGTCAAATTGGTGCAGGGTTGTAATTTTAGAATAATAGAGTTTTACCTACGCGTTGTGCTACCACGTCACAAAGACAAGGGTTGGAATAGGATGGGTTGAATCAAACACGATATTCCAACAATAACAAAATTATATAAATTTTAATAATCAACCGCGATCAAAAACATTTATATAATTCAAATAAACTACAACGCGTAACTTGATTCTATATAAACTCTAAATTCTTACTTTTCTAATTTACAAACAATTTTGAATACCTTTTTACATCGATCTACAAATCAATAATAATCCACACAGAATATAATGAAAACTACTTACAAATTTACACCACGATGAGAGAGCCTTTACACACAGTAAAGCAACTAATTGGTTATTTCACTAAGAAATACCAAGGTATGTCTGACAATTCAGTCAAGACATCCACAACAATCGACGATTACAACAAGAGAGAGAGATTTCGAACTTCGGAGGGCCATTTAATAGTAAAAATCCAGAAGTTCTCAACCTATGTTTGTCCGGCTCTTCTCATCCCCTAAGTACAAACTATGCTAAAAATGACCCAACTATTGATGTCCACCGAGGGCATCATTTACGGAAACGGACAGTTATGTCTTTTGAAAACAAGCTTGAAGGCGCAATGAGTGCGTCCTCAACCATAAATCTGTCCATTTCGTAACATCTGGAGTACTGCTATACCAAAAACTTACAAAAATGCATAGCCGCCAAGCGACCGTGTTACAATAATTTTGATAATAATTTTCATCACAATTTGGATAATTTTCGTCATAATTTTGGTCATTTGTAACAACATCGTTTGTTTCCGTATTATACAATTCTTCAGCAATGAAATTTGGTCTTTGTGTTTGTTGTATTGGACGATATTGTGTATTATAAGAAGTACCTGCTTTAGGAAGTGAGGACTGCCTTGTGCTGATGCTCATAGGCGTCGGTTTGGGGAACCTTTGGTTGTTATTTGGTTTAAACACGTTAGTTTGATTATTGGGATTGTATGTTGGGTTATTAGTAAAAGGTTTTGGATGATTAAAACTGGGTCTGTAATTATAAGTTAATGGCTGTGTATTTTTCTGGGGTGTGAATTTAGGAGGTGGTGGTGGTTGTTTAGGTTTTTGTGGGTGGTGTGTCTGTTTATAGTGGTGTCCGCGTGTAGATGATTCCATATTAAAATCATTTGTTAGCATACTAAGAGCTTGATTAAGATCTTTAGGGTCTTTGGTTCTCATCAATTTACCTAAGGGTTCTCTTAAACCTTTAAGGAATACTCTCAATGCGTACTCGCGGAAATATTCGTTAAGAATTGTAGCTTGAGTAGGTTTGTTATTATTAATGTAAGAAATTTGTAATTGTAATAAATCTTGAATTTTAGTATAGAAATCAAACGGTGATTCGTTTGTTTGTTTTAATTCTGTCATTTCTATTGTTAACGTGAAACAATCTCGTTTGTCTTGGAACGAGTTCAACAATGCTTTCTTTACATCGTCCCATGTTGATATGGTGGATGTTGCTAAATTGTTAGCGGCTTCTCCTTTAATTTTGCTTAGGATAGTTGCCATTAACTACTCATTTTGAAAATCTGTTTCATCTATTGTATTATAAAATTTCTTTACTAACTTTTCGCAAATTTCTAAAAATCGCGGTAAGTGTCTTCTATCGCCACTGAATTCTGGGATCATGTCCAGATATTCTTTCTTAATTGGTGGTGGTAGAACCATTGTGAGATTATTAATTGGTTTTATAAGGGAATTTTCTAATTCTAAATTGTTAATAGGATTATTGTAAGCTGTTAGTGAGTCACCAGAATCCGATTATGTATCTATATTACTTAATTCTGTATCACTAGTAAATTCTCTAATTGACATAGGTACTTACAGGAGTAAGACGATGTCCATTGGTCTGTGATCGACGATATTCGCTCGGCGTGTCACTCTGGTCAGTTGCAACGGCTGGATGGGCGATGCGTGTCCCTTGAAGATCTGGGGTTCGATGTTCCCTCGGCCGCGACGCGACCGGACAATCTTCTTGGTTTCGAATCCTCAGTTAATCGTTGAAACGAACGAAATCGATTTTTGTATTTCGCTGAGGATCCTACCGACTGCGCCAGTTAAAGAACAAATTTATTTGTTCAATAAAAAAATTTATTTTTATAAGTACAAACGAATTAGGAATTACAATACATAAGTTTTATACAATGTTTACAGTAAAGGATTCCAGCTAAGACTAAATATTATAAGTTTCTTCATCTTGGTGGATGACACCTGAGATGCGTCGCGACTTGGTGGTCGCCTGATGTTTTCCAGGTTCGTGTGCAACACAGACTGTAGTGTCAGCACAAAAGCGTGGGACCGGGTAGTGTTAACTTGTATATATATGGAAGATGTTGTTATGTAATTATGTCTAAAACGTTAACCAATAACGCAAACTTCCTGCGTGCGTTACATTAATTAAAACCAAACCAGCGTGCTGTTTTGTTGAAAAACGCAGACAGTAATAACGTTCGTTGTATCTGTAAATGTGCACAAAATATTCTACGAGGTGTAGTCCCTCTAAATAAAAATAACGTCATAATCTTGGACGTCATAAACAAATTTTATGTAAACTTGTGAAACGAGGAGATAATTGGAAGCAAAAGAAAAAGATTTTAGTTCAGTCAATAGGGGCGTTCCTTCCATTATTAATAGCACCGCTTAGCTCGGGAATTTTAAGTGGTATATTTAATGGAACGTGCTAAAAAATATGCTTTAATTACGCCGGAAACGTTACACCAACTTCGTGAAAATACCGTAACTGATAAGAATAATATAACCGCGCAACTTGATAAAGATATGAAAAAAATATTAAATTTAAAAATTACTGATTATCAAAAATGGGCTTTATATCAAGAAAATCTTCAACGATATCTCCATTTTCAAAAACAACTACGCAGCCGTTTCTATTGAAACAAAAGAACAGTTGCCATATATTAGAATTAAAGAGCAATTAGCTGAAGATATAATTTGAAATACTCTACCGAAAACATACCGCAAAAAAGCGAATATTTTTTTAAATATACTTAAATTAGATAAGAATATTACGTGGGATGAATACGGTTTAGTTAGTATTATTATTATTATAGTGAAATACCAAATTCAAATATTACCGATTTAGTTGGTCTAAACCGAGGAAAAAAAAGTAACCCATTTTCATCATTTTAAAATTAATTTCTTATCATTATATGTAAATGGACAGCAATTACCGTCAACACCATTGCATACAAGTTTTTAGAATGTTAAATCTTATATTCAAATGTACAATACATTATATTCCGGAACAGGAATTCATTTTTCAAATGACTGATAGAGATAGTTTTTCAATTGTATTGATAGAGATAGTTTTCCAGATAGTTTCTGTTTAGCAGCTTTCGATCTGACGCCGGACTTGTCAGCTAATACAATGAATCACTGGAATCTGACACGTCATGGCTCGGTACGTATCGAAGTTGGTTTCGAAGAAGTTCTAACAGAAACCGTGAATTGTATTATTTAGGCAGAGTTTGATAATATTATTGAAATAGATAAGGATAGAAATGTAATTATAGATTTTGGTGGTTAAATATTTTGTATACAATTATTATTATTATTACTAAATATATAATCTCTTGTAAATGTTAGTTAGTTTCATTTAAACATTTGGCAACAATGGGTTATATATTGACATGCAATATTTCAATGGTGAAAAAGATGAATTAATTGTAAAAGAGCTAGCCGTAACATCCCTCGACGGAAAAGTTTTTCAACATTTTTTATTCAAACCACCGTATTCGAAAAATCGTCTTTCTGTAAAACAAATTTCTCAAATAAATTGGTTGAAAAAATATCATCACGGGTTTGACTGGGACGATGGTTTTATTGAATATGACAATTTAAAAACCATCTTAACAAGTATAATTGATTTCGATGAAAATTTTGTATTTGTTAAGGGATTAGAGAAAAAAATAATAATTGAAAATATACTAGAGCGCGATAATTTGTATGATTTAACGAGTCTGGGCTGTCCAAGCCTTACAAATTTGCGCAGTCTTCAATATAAAACATCGGATATTACTACTAAATGTTGTATTCCATATGCACACAGCAGTATGATATGTGCGACCGAGAATATACTTCATCTGTGTAAATGGTACAACAGTTATTGTAAAGATGAATGCGGTGTTCATAGAGACGATTCTCCATCGCTACTTCAGGAATGCGTGTCAATATGGCGTCTTCGCAGCAGATAAGTTACCTATGCAGGTAAACTACCCTTGCGCCATTCTAGCGAATTTCGATGGCGCGTCAGACCCTGGGAGCCATTGGATCGCCATCTTCATTGACCGTAACGGGCGTGGAGAATATTTCGATAGTTATGGACGACCACCACAAATCCCTCAGCATATCCAGTTTTTAAAACGTAATACTGTAATTTGGAATTATAATACACTTAACATGCAAGAATATTTTTCGTCAGTGTGTGGTCATTACTGTCTAACTTATCTGTTGTTTAAAATTAACGGATATTCTCTAAACTATTTTCAAAAATTGTTTAACAGACATGACCGTATGCTGAATGATGTTTATATTAAAAGATTGTTTCATTATTATTTCAGGACAATGTAACTAGGTTAAATTAGTAATAGAAAATAAATTACAAAATATATTTTAATTAACTATGTATTTCATATTGTTGTTACATACATCTTTTATATACATAAGACAATTTTCAAAACATTGTAAAAACTAGTATTATTGATAGAAAATACATACACATTTATTTTTAAGTAACTGTGTTTTATTTCAGTATTGTCACATATTTTTTTTCCCTATTCATATAATGATATACATATTCTAAATCCATGTTCAACATACTTATAGTATGTAGATAATTCTCACAATATTACACTTATAAAACAATAATCCATGTCACAATTCTGTAATAACGTTTTATATGCTGTTTTTCTTAAATCTAAAGTTATATCGATAAGTTTACAGATGGCTGTTTTTTGTAGAAAATTCAAATAATTTGTATAAATGTCAATATTAGAAAATCTCTTTTCCAAAGATAATGTTATATTCTGTAATAAATTTTGAGCATTAATTAAATTTTCAATTTCATATTCAAAACAATAAAATTTCTTTTGTATAATAATTTAATTTTTTGCATTGGTAACTTCGTAATATTAACACCGCTTACATAATTACCCTTATTACATCCTGATGTCTTTGTCAGAAGAGAATTCTTTACATTTTGATTTAAATATTCACAAATTTTCCCGATATTAATAATGTCAATTTGTTGACTGGTTCGAATATCTACAAGTCTTATGGTTATTTTAAATTTATTGTGACGATTTAAACCAATATTAACAAATTTTTTTCGTTCAACCTCATCAATATATATATAAAACTTCCCTGCAGTAGTCTATTGTAATAATCGTATTTACTTAGATTTATTGGTAAAGCGAAATATATATCGACTGAGGCCGTTCCCGTTATGAATTCTAAATTTATATTAGGAAAATCTTCAGTTTCGTCATTCCAGTCTTGTGCATACTGGTCCAACCATGAAGTATTTTTTTCTAACGGTGTCGCGTTTATTGATGATGATTGCTGTGGTATCTGGCACTCGTCATACTTATCATCGTCGATTAATATGATATCCGGTGTTGGCGCCCGTTCAGGTGTACGGATTGAAGAACTTCATGGTTGTTCCACTATGTCACAATCACTATTTTTTACACTTTTGTCTGGCACAGATTGTTGCTGGACCTGCAGCTCTTGGGGTTTTTCATTAACCAGAAGAACGATGTTGATGTCCGGTGTCAAAGGACGCTCGGGCGTGTAGATCAGATCTTCCTTAGTTGTTGATTGTTGTGTTTCGTTTGATGACTTCGTCTTTTTCAAAATTTCACTTTTCTTTGTTTTATTCTGTTTAACCGCAGACCGAGCCAGCTTGACTTTAACATTACTGGTAATTTCAATATTCTTCTTCTTTTTTTTCGGTTCTGGCTGACGACAGATTTCACTAGCTTCTCCAAAGAGTTCAAAACACAATTGTTCATATGTACTCATGATGACGAACGATAACGATTTCTTAATCAGAATATAGCTTATTTAAACTGTCAAGTCTAAACAGATATACAGTTTTCATAGCTCACAACTCTTCGTTATATAGGTAGAAGGTTTTTCCCCACTACTCATTCACAGGAAATCTCCCTCTTCCAAAGTTTTGTTAAAAAATCTTCCCATAAAGGCCAAACACGTCTGTTAGATACCAACTTTCATTTTATACAGTAAAAATTAAAAAATATAATAATAATAATAAAAAAATAACAACAATCTACTCATATAGTAACAATAACCCAGAGAATCGTCAAAGTACGAACAAATATAAAAATTCCCAGTAATAAATTTGACTAAGCGACAGAGATCTCTACCTGGCGGTAAGGGACCTGAACATCATCCTCTAACTAAAAATTTACAAAGAAAATTTTTTCTCACATCCATAAAACTCATAAATTTCACATACCTGCAAACTCAAATTAATCAACCCCTAACCACTTCCAGAATACTTGAAGCCAAATCAAAAGATTCATACATAACAAAAGAAGCACCTGGCAACAAAACTAATAAATGTCATACAAGTAGCAACCCTAATAAATCTACCCACACCGCCCCCCTCGGAAAAAGGAAGCCTACCTTTCAAAATCGCCTCCCTTATCTTCTGGCGTCATTGAGAAGTGTTTTTGACTGGCGAACATAGTTTAGCTGGAATTCAAATCACTCGATTGTGAGTAGTTTGTATATGTGAACTATTAATGGTAAATATAATTAGTTTCTTGATTTCATTTTTACATTAATATGCAGGGTGTTCATTTTAAGTGGTACACTATTGCTATCTCAGGAACTATAAGACCTACAAGGTCGGTTAAATTAGCATACAATTTCTATTTTATACAAATACTTTAATGAGAGAAACAATTATTTTTTTCGACCAGTGGTTCTCAAAATACGGGGTACAACTTTCTTATTTTAAAAGAAAATCTAATGCAGATATAATAAAAGTACACTTGAAAAGTTTGACAGCAATAATATAAACATTTGTTTTACTGATTTATTTTCTGTTTCTTCCATAGCACTTTTTGAAGAGTCATATTTAAATAAAAATGATACATATATAATTTTGCATTTTTCTCAAAAAAATTGTTATGTAAGCGTATTACATATGTATATCGTTGAATTCAGAAAAATATACTGAATCGAATAAGCAAGCAAAAAAAAAGTAGGTTGCCATTTAAAATAAGAAAGTTGTACCCAGTATTTTGATAACCACTACTCAAAAAAAAATTTGTTTCCCTCATTCAAGTAGTGTTATAAAATATAAATTGTTTCCCAATTTAACCGACCTTGTAGCTCTTATAGTTTCCGAGATAGAAATAGTGTTCCACTTAAAATGAACACCTTTATATATATCTCTCTCTACCTACATGTGCTTTACTGTTTTTTGTGTACGAAAACATAAGCGTAGACTTGCACAAATCTTTGTCGGGGGCAGGGGTCAATTAATTAAATAAAAGTATATTAATATTTTTATATAATTTTATTATTTAAACAAACATAAATATAAACATAAATAGTGTTTTTGAGTAGTGTACCTTTTATTAAGAGAAAATTTGCCACACAAGCAAAAGGTTAAAAAAATGAAAAAGGTTTTATTCATGAATTACACACAAAAATTAAATATAACTAAAATAACAAACAAAATAAATTATTTCGATAAACAACGACCAACAACCTATTACGATTTTTAGTTCGTAATTTTAGCCTCCTGAGCCGATAATTCAAAAGTGTTAAGACGTACTTTATTGCATGATATACATTCATCAGCTACTTTTTGTAAATTAATTTCAGAAGACATTTCCGTATGTATATGTAGTACAGTAAAATAATTTAATCGTTTTTGTGACATAGAAGTTCTCAAAGTTTTAATGCGGCGTTATCAAATCGGCGTGATACATTTGCTCTTCATTTCCTGACAAAATTAATTAATGGTTCTATTGACGATCCTGTTTCCTTGTATTGTCCAACGTCATCTTTACGTACGAGATCTACTTTTTACATTCCTAAAGCTAGAACATGTCTAATTTATATAACAATAAGTTTAATTAAATTAAACTTAATATATATAATTAAATATTCTCCAACAACACTATTTAATGTTTATTTGTCGCTTTTATGTTATTTTCACTAGTTAAGTTTTGTACTTGTTCTATTTTTGGGTTTACCTGTTGAACAATGTATTCAAATAAATAAATAAATACGGAAAAAGATCTTTCAGTTGTACAGGATGAAACGGGTATTGTTCTGGTAATAAAATTAGAATTTCTATATAGCTTCTCATAAAGTAATATCTAACAACATATCTCTATGCAGTTTTAGCCTACTATAACAAAGCACTCTTGTTTCAGCCAGATATAAATAAAATACATGTAAATCTAACATGCATTTTTCTCCGTTATTTTATTATATTAGTATATGATATGTTTATATCGTTGAATTCAGAAAAAATGCTCTATCGAATTGTAACAAGATGGAAAATACGGCCCTCGTTTCCATCTTGTTTTGTAGACTGCATTTCTTCTGTGAACTGTGATTCTTTTATCGGCATAGACGTTAACATTTTTGGGTAATAAAAATTAGAAATTATGGGGCCATATGCCGAAAAGATCATATTTCACAGACAAAATTTTATATTTAGATAAGAAGTTGAGAGGGTAGATTTGCTTTTTTTTTTTAGTAAGTTTTGTTTTCTTAAATGTAAAAATGTAAATATAATATTAAAATTAGTTAAGTACAATTAAAGTGATCATGTGCTCCCGTGCCCCCATCAGTGCGTTGTGTTCCTGTTACCATCGTCATCATCGTGAATCACAAGTAATCATGACCATCATCGCATCATTTGTTCAGCTACCTATCCCCCCCGTGTTACATTGGCGCAGTCGACGGTAGGATCTGAGGGTAAATTAATTTAAAAAAATAATTGTATACCCTATGACGATCCGAAAAGAACATACGGTCAACATGAGTTAAGAAGTTTAATAAGTGAATTTGTGACATCGAGGGAGGATGTTCTCGTTTCCGACCACGACGCCGGCGATGATGGCGACGCATCAGTTTCCACCATGGATGTATCCGGTCTGTATGCCTCACAATTATCAGTTTAGTTACGGACATCATGTGTTTTACCAACAACCTCAGATGCAATTAGTGTTGCCTCCATATAGTGATTGCCAGACGGCACTTAGTGGGAATGGAGTGCAACGGGTTTCCTACGGTCACGGCCCCGTCCAGGCACGTGAGTACGAAATCCAGGCGTTGCCAGTGGCAAAGATCAGCGCGGCTCAATTTGAGGCGCTGCTGGCAGCAGAGGTGCGTCCTGAGGTGGTTGGTATACCACGTCCGAAGGAAGATGTGGCAACAGAAGCCACAAAATATATAGATGGAGGCACAGGGGCGCACCCAAGGGGGGGGGGCTCGTGGGGCTTGAGCCCCCCCCCCCCAGAGCACTGGACTTTGTTTAAATTTTTACATGAAACATTCTGAATATTATGTGTAATTTTAGAACTAGTAAAGTTATTGGTTTATGTTTTTTATATTTTTTTTATGATTTTTCTTTTATATTTCAATTCAAGCAGTTCAAATATAGTACTAGGCATGTACCACGAGGACATAGTAGTGTTTAGTGCGAAATTGTTGGTTTTAAAAGCATGCCTTAACCATCAAGTAATTATGCGTAGTTGTTCTGTGTACACTGCATGCTATATGTAACCTAACATCAAACCTCAGTGTCATTTCTGTTTAAAAAAGGAGTCAAAACAGAAATATATCCAACAAAAATACTAAACTTAGAGGCACTCAAGCTTACGTCAATGAGAAGTACCCCACTTCGCTGTATGTCCACTGTGTATTGCATAGTTTAAATCTAGCACAAATTCGAAATTGTTTCGGTACTATTGAAAAAATATAGCGTCAAAATATTTTACAAAGTAAAATACAAATTTTAGAATAAGTACACCAAACTAAATTAAAAAAGTTACGTCCAACAAGATGGGTGGAAAGACACGATGCTGTTCTGATAATGTTCCAGTTACTACTTTCGGTTTCTGAAGCTTTAGAAGAAATAAAAACGTGGGAAGACAAAGAATCTGCATCGGGTGCAAAAATCTTGTTGGGGGCAATAATGATATTTGAATTTATTAGATCTCTATTTTCATCAGAAAAACTATTAACTTATATACTGTCACACAATAAGTGCGATGCAATGTACCCGCCGAAAATTCTGAAGAATACTATAAACGTACAATTTTTATTCCTTGGGTGGTTATTTTTAGATATAATTTATCGGACAGAATTTTTAAACATAAAGAATTACTAAAAATATTTACATGTCTTCTGCCTATTGGGAAGAAAACAAACAGACCAAATTTTGAAGCTTGCTGAAATTTACCATGAAGACATGGATCAATCAATCAGTATGAAATATGGTACCAATTTTTTTGTAACTCTTCAAAAATATTGCCGAAAAACGCTATTAACGCAAAAAATATGTGCAATGATACATTGTATCCTAATGTGTTTATGTTACTAAAAATATTTTGTACATTACTTGTTAGCATCAGTACAGCAGAAAGATCGTTTTCAACACTCCGACGTATTAAAACATACTTAAAAAATACGATGACAGAAAATAGATTAAACGGTCTTGCTCATCTGAATATCCATAGAGAAATTCATGTGGACCCAAATGAAATAATTTCAATATTGCAAGAAAGAAGTGTACGAAGACTAAATTTTGTACTTTCATTTAAATATTTATTAGTAGTTTCGTTGTGCTAAATATGTATTTTTTTGTTATTATGATATATATTATAGTTAATATTTCAATTAAATAACTATAATGTCTTAAGATAATTTATTGATTTTTCATTAAATTATATATATATATATATATATATATATATATATATATATATATACCTATATAGTCAGTCATCCTTCTACCCTCAGGTGTAGGATTTCATTAAATTCCCAACTAAAAAAAATATATTGAGTCATATTCACAATTATTTAACATTTATAGAATATGCGCCAACTAATAAAACCGACATGACTGCAGAATCGTTCTCATGGAATATTATCAGAAGACCTGCCTAAAAACAATGGCCCATATGCTCACATCCAAGTAACACTATTTAAGAAATGTCAAATTTCGATATGTCAGGGACATTAAATATAATTAAATTTAAATGAAATATGTATTAGTTCAAATAAATAATACTCAAAATGTAATTCACGATAAAATTCATAATTTCTTAATTGAAAGTTGACATTTAACAGTTGAAATAGTGAAAATTTAAAGTATTGTTATTTCGAAGTATGTGAGCATACGGGCCATTTTGCACACACGGAGAAATAAATATATAAAATAATATATGTTTCGTAAGATAATAATTCTTAGCACCACACCCCCCCCCCCCCCCCCCCAAGATACAATCCTGGGTGCGCCACTGTGGAGGCATACAGATGCCGGAAGTACAGGAAAATCAACTGTCGGAAGAGACGGCCGAGAAAATAACTTCGACAGAAGACCAGGTGGTGGAGCTGATAGTAGAAGTTCCGATCAGCAGGGAAAGGATGACGACAGAAGATCACCAGGATGTCCATAAACACGAGGAGCACACGGATCAAGGAAACGACAAGGCAAAAGACACGGATACGAGCCAGGAAAAAGGCGACGATTTTCACGAAGACCAGGGCAGCATCTTCATGGAGGATGAAGAAGCCAGATTAGTGCCGCATTCAAATTTTAGTGAGTCCTATCCTGTGTTTAGTGTAGTGAAAAAACAATATTCCGCACCCAAACAATTTTTTGTTCCCGGACAGAGACCGCTGTGGAACGAAGAACCCCCGCCCCTCTGTTTAATGACCCACCCTTGAGTGTTTTGAGTTGACAATAATATGCCCCGACTATGTGATAGTGTTTAGACTACGAAATTAGATAAGATTAAGATTAAGATTTTTGGTATTGCTTATTTAATAATTTTAGAATTAAGAAAAATAAGTAATTTGATAATTTGATTGACTAGTAAATTTTGAAACTTATGAATATCAAGTTTGTATTGAATTGTGTATTATTATTTGAATGTTTTTATGTTTAGTCTTGTTATTATGTAGTTGGAAATTCTTTGCAATTGTTTAGTAAACAATATAAGTTCTATATTCTACGGTTTATTATGTGACTTAGTGTTATGATTCAGTACTTTAGTTTTATTATGTTGTGAGTTTTTGTTGCGTTTTATTAATTAGTAAAAATAAAAAGAAACCCGAATCCTTTAGTTGGAAAAATTCAATTTAAAATTTTGAATTGTTGCTGCGGTATGTTTATATTATTTATGTCCATTATTGTGTTTGTATTATTTGAATTTGACTTTGTCTTAGGTATTTGTTCAATTTTGATATTGTCTTCAAGTATTGTAATTTGTGAAATGTTTTATATTTTGTATTATGTTTAATTAAGTATGTACTTTTGATTGTTTTTGTATGTTTATTTTATATTTAGATAAGAAGTTGAGAGGGTAGATTTGCCTCTCAACAAAAATTTGTAAGCAGTCTTAGGGTTGGTTGAAGAGCAGACACAATGTAGTCTGTTAAGTTAATTGTTTAATTTTAAATTAGTGTAGTAATTAGTGTAGTAAGTTTTGTTTTTTTTAAATGTAAAAATGTAAATATAATATTAAAATTAGTTAAGTAAAATTAAAGTGATCATGTGCTCCCGTGTCCCCATCAGTGCGTTGTGTTCCTGTTACCATCGTCATCATCGTAAGTCACAAGTAATCATCACCATCATCGCATCATTTGTTCAGCGACCTATCCCCCCCGTGTTACAGAATACCCTAAAAATAAACATATGTTCCCATTTAAAATAAGAAAGTTATGTCCCGTATTTTGAGAACCATTCGTAAAAAAATTTTTTTTTGCTCATTGTATTAGTCTTGTAAAATGGTGGTTCTTTGCTAATTTAATCAACCTCGTAGCTCTTATAGTTTCCGAGATAGAAATGGTGGCACACTTAAATGGAACACCCTGTATATATTAATAGTTTTAACAAATAAAAATTGTAATTTTTTTAACAAATTTTAGTAATCCGTCTGCTTTCCATTTAATGTTATTTATGATTTGCTTTCTCGTCATAGGACATTTTTTCTAAAAATATTATAATATTTTTATAATTTACGTAAACTCTTTTCAAAGATTTCACTCTTAAACACCATCTTGTCGGACAAAAATTTATTAATTTCAATTTTTTTTCTGATTGTCACTATTTTCACCTTCTGAATCAGACTCACTACTGCTATCGTTTACAGAAATCTTGTTTTGTATATTTTCAAAAGTAGCTAGTTTTTTTGGTGAGCTTTTTATAAAAGTTAAAAGATTTCTAATTTCATTTAAAAAGTCTCTAACTGCACCAATTTTGCTTAATGTGTCTTGAAAAACCAAATTTAAATTATGAGCCAAACAGTTAACATATAATGCTCTTGGCTCTAGTTCTCTAATTTTTGTTTGTAAACCAGTAATACTGCTGCTTACATTAGAAGCACCGTCATAACACTGGCCACGACAATATTTAATATCTAAATTTAAACGGATTGAACAATCAGATACAACTTTATGCAATGTTTCTGAATTAGTATTGCTCGTATTATAGAATCCAATAAATATTTCGTGTATCTTTAAGTTATTGCCTACAAATCGTAAGCAAAATACAACTTGTTCTTCAGTAGATAAATCGCTAGTTTCATCTAATATGATATTGTAATATTTTGATTCAAAAACACGAGCTACATTCATACGAGTTATATAATTTGCCATGATTTCTAATATCTTATTTGAAATTTCATGAGAATTCCACTTATATCCTTGACGACCTAACCAATTTTTTAATTCTTGGGAATCATTTGCTCTTAATTCAATTAATTTTATGTAGATTGAATCTTTATATTTGTGTCCACGTATAGGCATTCCCTGTTCTCCTAAATATTTAACAGATGAAATAATATAATAAACTATAGCTTGTCTGTAAACGTCAGTGAATTCGATTATCTTTATTTTTATGGGTTACATTTGGTTCAACCTCAATATCTATCACACCACCTGATGACTTCAAACATTTCCTAATTTGTTCATCTTCCAATTGAATAGTAGACGCACTACTACAACTAGGTCTTTGACTGTCTTTAATATCTACAGGTTTCTGTATGCGTGGTTTTTTAATGACAAATGAATCCAAGCTCATGTTTAACTATAAGAATAGGCACATTTTGAAAAACCTAATTTAAGATTGTAAAAACTAATTTAACAACTTATCTTGATTAAATTGCTACTACACATATAAAAACAAATCAACTAATATACATACAGACCAAAAGGTTTAATAAAAGACAAGTGACAAGTATATTTTTGTTTGACTCAAGCTTCAAGCATGTAAACAAGGTATCTCAGGTTAGGCTATGTTTCTGTGACATGCATGCGCGGACACAGCATGCTAGCGAACTTCAGACAGGCGAAAATCTTGTATGAATATATGCGCAAGAAAAAGTACAATTTACAAGTAATATATGCGCTTATATAAAATTTTGTCTTAACAATTGTTACTGAGTTTCTATTTTTGATTGTTAGAGGCAATTTTATATGTTTGTCCCGCACAGAATGATTCACTGGGACCCGCGCGCGTCCATGCCCCCTACAACTCTACGCCTATGTACGAAAATATTAATATTTCAGTTTATTTATGTTTTTAATTAACATAATTCATTTATTAGCATTCTGGATTTTCGTATACTATACAAATTTTACTCGGCAACTCCGCAAAGGACTTAAAATCCCCCGCACAAGTGTCTACACGACGAAGATTATAATAAGCTCTTGGTGACGTCAGATTTGTATTTTAATAATGTTTGTTATTTAGATTTTAGACGGTAGATTCGGAAATAATATTATACATCTTAAAATTAATTATTTGAAATGTGATTTTTCACAATATATATGTGGTAGGAGTGATGGAGAAATTTTTTTGAAACTTTATTTGTGAGTGGCAAATTGATAGATAAATTTTAATAATTGGATTACAAGTGTCTAACATTCATGTAACTTTTTCATTGGTTTGAAATTCAACTGTCAAATAGAATTTGTCAAACTTTAAGTAACCTTCATTTAATATTATTGATTATTTTTTTAAGTTTCTTTAAAACAATGAACTTTGTCACGTGTCTGCGTTTTAACGAATCCCATCATTATTATAGGGATAATAAGATTATTATGTTCCGTTATACCCGGGAATAACCTCTGTAGCGGTTAAGTAACAGCATGTTTTGTTGACATACGTCAGGTAGTTATCAATATATAAGTAATATGAGCTAAAACCGACTCCGTTTTTTGAAATAAATTCGTGGGTGAAATATAATTTAATTAAAGATATGTATCACTCACCTAATTTGAGTAATGTATATGTACTTGTAAATTTAAAAAAATATTATAAGAAGACTAATTAAAATACTGCTTTACACGTACACATAAGGCGTGTTTTTTTATTCCGCAGAGATGTATCCCTGAAACGCCAATTTGCACATAACTGTTTTTTTTTATTAAACTACAAGCAGCTGAAGCGTGTTTTTTTATTTATCTGTAAAGCAGTTCTGCAAATTTTTCTTGGCTGCTCTGACTGCATGTATACGCATAACTTATTTTATCATACAAAAACGTAAACATAATCCTTCTTTACATGTTCAGCTCAGAGTAATAAATTTTATTTGGTTAAAAAGATTAAAGAACAGGAAACTGAAAATGAGTAGATGTAGCAACTCTTTGAGATGTAAATACTAATAATAATGTTTCATGTGTTTTTAATATATACATTTTTAGATGTCATAGACGATGTTGTATTAATGAAGTTATATCACTAAAATATTTATTGCTCTTTCGCTAAATGTTTTTTTATTCGCCGCAAAACTACAAGCAGCTAATAGCAGCTATGACGTCATGAAAAACAGAACTTCGATGCATCGCAGTTTTGCATTACCAATAAAAAAACGCGCCCATACACTATATCCGCAGATCTTCACGTCATCAATTTCTGCTGCAAGGATTATTAAACTTTTATTTTGCATCTTTATCGTATACGCATGACATTTACTCGCTATCCCATTATCGTACGTGTCAAAGCGAGAATATATGTTACATCCGTCTAACTAATGAGAAAAATGAAATAGAAACAGTAGTGTAACCGAGGTAACGAATATTTTCAAATATTTCAAAAACTTTAATATGTGTGTTGATAGTTTCGTCAGTTTATTCTATAAATCTTTTCGTACGTTTCATCCACTATTATATATTTATATAGAATACTGCCAATTTTAATATTAATTTACTACGAAAATCACACGATTTCACCCGATAAGATGATATCATCAATCCTCCGTCCCCCTAACGATTTGAATCAAATTGTTACAATTGATGACGTGAGGATCAACAACGGGAAATAGAGTACACTTGTACTATCTTCCTTATTATATTGGCGGTCTATAGATTATATATATATATATATATATATATATATATATATATATATAAATGAGATATTTAAAAATATTTGAAATAATTATTAAATAAATATTATAGGTGGCTATATGAAAATAAACAAAACGTAACAATGTAAAACAATTAAATTAATGTCAAAAATGTATACATTTGTTTGTTACTTACTGAGAAGGATGTTTACCCGATTTCGAGAAACATAGCCACCTATGATATTTGTTTAAAAATTATTTCTGACATTTCTAAATGATCTCATTTTTCTCGAAATTTTTCAAATACATTAATAAAAGTTAATACATCGTTGAAAAGAGAAAAAAATGGCGGTTTCTATTTTATTAAAATAATTATAGGTTGCCATTTGAAAAATAAAAGTTGATAGTCGTATCTTGTAAACCTGACTTTATAAAAAATATCTACATCTGCCATCAACTAGTATATGTAAAATAATAAAAGTTTTATATGAGCCATTTTTATCTATTACTTATAATAAAAAAGTTAAGGGGGGGGGGGCGTCTTCCCAGACTCACCCTGTATATATATATATATATATATATATATATATATATATATATATATATATATATATATATGATCTCTCTCCTGATTGATTTAGAGTAAAACTGCAACAGTACATAATCAGAACTCTACAATATTAATTACATTTGGAATACAATTGCATTTTTTTAATATACTTACATTTAGTGAGTTTATAAATTGAAGATATCAACAAATCTTTTCTAATTAAACATTTTTTCAAAAATGTACGGTGCATAGTAATTAATACGGATTTAGAAGATTTAAAATTATGTTGTTAACCTTTTAAAATTGAAGACTTAAAACTGGAGATTAAAATTTTTTCTATTTGTGACTAGAAGAAATCAGACATTTTGTTTACTGGCAAAAACTTGGCCTATCGTTTTAACAAATAAAAAGTGTGGGAATTTTAAATTTAATTGGTTTGAATTATTTTTAATAAATTGTTATATTGGGAGCAGGATTTTGTTTTGTTTTTATTAAATGTAGCAAGTAACTATTGATATGACTCAAGCTATTAACATCAGTACGTCTGTTTATGGTGTTATCATTGGTTAAAATATGTATCATTTCCAAAAAATTTCTTTTGTACAAATTATTTTCTTTGTCTAATATTTTTGTTTCTTCATATGAAGCAGCATGGTTATGGATATGTAAATGTTCTGATAGAGCTGTAGAATTCGGTTTTTGTTTATTGTCACTTTTATGTGATGTTATTCTGTCTTTTAGTAATCTAGATGTTTGACCTATATACTGCATTGAGCAATTGCTGCAAGGTATGCTGTAAATTATATTTGATTGTTTCATGACTGGTAGGTAGTCTTTCAATTTTGTAAGTAGTTGTTTAAATGTTGTATGGTTTTTTGTGCAAATTTTTATGGAATCATTCTTTAAAAGTGATATTAGTTTCGGAGTTAGATTAGTGATATATGGCAAACTAACATATTTTATATAATCCTGTTCTTGTGGAATAACTGCTTGATCGACGGGTTTTATATCGTTTGTATGTGGATGAGAAAACAATAAACTATTTATTAATTTTTTTGTGATAACCATTTTCTAGTAATCTTGTTTAAAGTTTTTTTAAATTTTTCTCATAGAATGTCCGATGTGATAGTTTTGATAGTCTTGATTTCAATGCCAGAATAACATTGATTTTAATTCTGGAAGGTTGTTCAGATTTAAAATGGATATATCTACCAGAAGCTATGGGTTTAGTATACCAATCAGTTAAAAGAGTACCATCAGCTCTACGAATGACCATTGTGTCGAGGAAAGGAATTCTATTGTTTTGTTCTAACTCTATTGTAAATTTGAGTTGTGGATTTTCTTCGTTAAATATTTTTAAAATTGTTTCATTTTGATCTTGGGGTATGGAACAAATAACATCATCAACAAATTTCTTTAAGGAACCAACGTGAAAATTCAGCTTTGGTAAGCACTGTTCTATTAAATGGTCCATGACATATTGGGCCAATATCGGACTTATTATTGCTCCCATTGGACTTCCGAGAAGTTGTTTGTAAAAATTATTTTTATATAAACAGTAACAAGAATCAAATACGAATTTTAGTAAACCATGAATTCTGTCTTCCTTAAAGTTGCATATTGGGAGATGGTTTCCCATTGTTGTTCAATGCTATGTTTAGCTGTTTGGAAGCTAATAGTGCGATTCTGAAATTTTTCCTATAAATTTATAACTTTATAGAACTATAACTTACAGATGAGCTGTAAGAGGAACGCTTATAGAAATACAAATACTGCGATTTTGTACGAACATCTATAACATGTAATTTAACAGATCTCTGCTTATAGTTGTCGTAAGGAACATTTGAAACAATGTTGCCAACAGAATCCATGTTATAATATTTCTACCTTCTTAAAGTGCGTTGTAAATTTATTAATGAGCAATTATTAACGATTTTAATCTATTTTACAATATTCTTTATTGTTGAACGTTAAATCATGTTAAATAAATAAAACAAACAATAATATGATAACGTAAAGTTCGGAAATTTTTATTAAATAGTTGGAGTCCCTTGTGCTTCATATTTTGCAATCTTCTGTCATCTTCTGAGGTTTCTTGGGTTTGTGGTTCGAGAAATATATTTAATAGGTATTATTTAAATCAATTGAACATTATGAGGTAAGTGATATAATTTGATATAAAATGATTCATATAATATTTCAAAATATGTATGATAATGTTAAAATTTTTATAAATCTAACCTAGCTTTGTATGGTTACTAATAAGTATAATTTATGTATTTGTTAATAGTTCCCAAAAAGAAAAACGGAAGAGGTCTAAAAACACCAAAAGCGAACAATATGAATATTATTTACAATATATGGAGTCCGACTATGCGTTCCGCAGTGGAACTATAAACCTCACATTGGAAGAAAACTATTTAGAAAAAAAATGGGCAGAATTATGTGTCAAATTAAATTCTCTTGGTGATGGACCCAACTTAACTGTGGAAGAATGGAAAAAGGTATTTGAAAATGTCTTTAATAGTGCAAGAAATTTATGTATAACTATCAGTATTATTTTCAGCGATTTGTTGACTGGAAGTATGCAACAAGAAGCAAATACCGAAAACTTGATTCACATAGGAAAAAAACAGGATCAGGTCCTCAATCAGATATAAAATTAACAAATTTAGAAGAAAGGGAGTTGGCTGTATGGGGAAAGGTAGCGGTAACTGGTACACCTTTCATATTAGATTACGATGGTCTCACCACTACCCCTGCATTACCAGAACAAATTGACTTCAATGAAGACATACCAATACATATTGAAATCATTGAAGAAGCGCAAGTTGAAGATACACCGACAGCTAATAAAGAGCACGCAACACAGCAACAAATACATCTGAGGATTTATCAACACATGAAGGTGTTTCAGTACAGAATAATACAAATATTTCAAAAAGACCAAAACGACAACATTTACGAAAAAAAGTAATAAAACCGCAACCTTTGACCGAAATGGCTCAAAAAATAAAATAAATTGGTTTTATATTATATAATAGAGTACAGAATTAACCCATTACAGGTATTATATAAAAATTAAAAAATGTACTAATTAAAATATTACATGAACTTATATTAATGATTTATTTATTCTTAATTTAACATTTAGAAATAAAATGAATAAAGAAAAACGTAGCAGAGCGAAAAATTTCTCAGACATGGAGAAATTATTAATTGTAGAGTTTGTTAAAAAAAATTCTTCAATATTGGAAAATAAAGGAAACGATCCCCGCGTTCATTTAAAAAAAATTACTGTGGCTAGAGTTGCAAAAAAAACTATATGCCACTGGCTGCATAAGAACAGTACCAGCGATTAAAGAACTTTATCAGAGATTAAAAGTTCAAGCCAAAACGGTTATATGTAACTTCAAAAAATACTCTTCAGGAACTGGCGGCGGCCCAAAATCCAAGGATCCCTCAGATTTAGATTGGGCAATTTATGATATATGCCCGGAAGATTTTAAAATGGATGAAAGTTCTTTTGATTCAGATGCCCAAGTACCTATTTTTAACAGTACCAAAGTAAAAATTACATTTAATTTACATATGTTTTTAATAATAGCATGAGAAGACCCACCCTGAAGTTTCAGAAGTATTTAGTAGTAATTACGCTAGTTCCATAAACCTTCCTAGTGAAACTCCAATTTTAATACAGCCAGTTGTACCTATCAACGAAGTAACTGAACAAGAAATGTAAGATTAATCAATAATGATCTATTATATTGTCTTTCAAACATTTTTTTAAACTAGTGTCCCTCCCGTTCCTTCAATTATTCCTTCCGTTTCCACACCTCAACCGGAAATTAATGTGGTCCTAGAAAAAAAAAACAAAAAAAGAAAACGTGAAATATCCACTTACGAAGAAGAGTTGCTCAAATTACATCGCGCTGTATTAGAACAACGATTAAAAAATGAAAATGAAGAGCATATGGAACAAATGGAAATTTTAAAATTAAAAAAACAAAAATTAATTAAAAAAATAGAACTAATAGAATTAAAGAAACAAAATACCTATAATAATTAATTTATTTAAAATAGTAAAAGTAAAGAAAATAAAGTATAGTTTTTGTTAAATAACACACATCATGCATATTATTTTTTAATGTTAGTTATTAAGTTTATTAAATTCAATGTAACCAACAAAACATAAATAGAATGATACAATTTTAAATAGAGTAGGAATTAGAATTCTACGAAAAGTAAATAACTATGTAACTATAATACTAGAAATTCCAGGTCTAACTAGAATAAAAACTAGAGTTCTACGAGAAGGAATTAACTACATAACTACAATACACATATAATACTAGAAATTCGGGATTTGAGGGATGTTTCAGATGTAAATAGTGGACAAATTATAGTTGTACGGGAAAGAATAAACCCATTTGAATTTTATAATGATAGAGAATTCAGAATAAAATATTGACTGAAAAAAGAAAGTGAGTTTCATTACTGATTTCATTAGATTAGAAATAGAACCAGTTTTGCAGAAAAAAAATATTATATTCTTCCAAAATAGTTTTCAATGAAATTTCTCCGGAATAAATTTCCGTCGTTCGGATGCAAAGGATGCTGTTCTGGCTGATCAGAATCATCACTTTCTTCGTCGTTTTCATCGGAGTCATTATCATCTTGCTCATTCTCCATTGTTTTTCTAATGTTGTAAACTACTGCCATTGCTGCTATAGCTGCTTTAACAGTCTGAAGCGAGATCTGCATATTGTTCCGAAGAGCTCCGAACATACCTTTCCATTGGCCAAAGGTTCGTTCCACTGTGTTCCGAGTACGTATATGGGAACGATTGTATGCTTCTTCGGCTGGAGTTCGAGGATTTAAAACGGGGGTTAATAAATAATTTCGACAGGGATAACCACCATCACCCAAAATAATTCCGTTAATACTGGAATCCTATTAGAATATTTTGTTAGAAATACAAATATTTGTATTTTGAATTGTTTGCGTTTACCTCAAACTTTTCCTTCAGCGTGCAATGTTCCCATATACGTGCATCGTGTACACTTCCTCGCCATCTCGCCACTATATCAATGATTCGGCATTTCGCGTCGCAAACCACTTGCACATTTAATGAGTGAAATCCTTTTCGATTACAATATAACATGGGGTTTTCCTTATCCGGATTTTTAATTCGCACATGTGTACAATCAACACAACAGACTACCATGGGAAAACCACCAATGTTATAAAATTCCGTCTTTAGGTCGTCCAGACGATCTGGAAACTTTATAAAATCTTTCACTCTTGATGCCAATGCCCGCGACACTCTTGCTACAATTCTTGATACAGTGGCTTGACTGACACCATGCAAATCTCCTTAAATTAAATAAACTATTAACATTATAACACGAGCACTACAAACACCGAAGTGATATTTTAAGGTTAGGTAATATTAATATTTTTTTATATTTCCCTACCTGATTCTACTTGATAGCAGCCTTTCGCAAAGTACCGCAATGTTAATAGCACTTGCAGTTCCGCGCTAATATTTTTTTCTTGCTGCGAAATTGGTTCTATTTCTAATCTAATCAAATCAGTGACAAAACTCACAGTTTCTTTCCTCAGTCGATATCTTCTTCTGAATTCTTCATCATTATAGCATTCAAATGGGTTTATTCTTTCCCGTACAACTCTAATTTGTCCTCTATTCATATCTAAAACATCTCTCAAATCCCGATTTTCTTGCAACTCACGATGTTCCGCCATATTGGAAACTTTAACAGAGCTCTGCTAAACGCTTAAAGGTACCCCTAGCCACATCTATGGTTACCGAGCAATGTTAGCGCTAACAGCGGTAAAATTTGACTGTAGAATACGTTTTTCTTAGAGACCACCTCTAAATTCAGTTAGAGACGATCTCTAAGTTTAACAGTGACAGTAGAATACCACTGTTTGACTTTAATTTAAAATAAATTAATTCAAAGAAAACCACCTGTAAATAACTTAACGTATTGATAAACAAAACACGTTTTTGTATAATTATATTCTTGTTGAATTACATTTGTTTTTTTAATTATAGCGATGTTTATATTTTGTAAAAATCTGACATAATAAATGTTTCATTTCATTTATATTTATTTATATTATACTTGTTCGCACATATTCAGCACGTGCTGCTCTTCCAAGTTGAAGAATGTTGGCATCAATTGGATCCGCATTACCTATATTATTTTGGATGTCATCATTGTCTCTATATTCTATATCGTCTTCTAGTAGTGGTAATCTTGCTTTTAGCGCTATATTGTGAAGCACGCAGCAAGTATATATTAATTTTCCTGCTTTTATGGGATGGTAAAGAAGTACTCTGTGTTTTGAAAGACATCTAAATCGACCTTTTAGTATTCCGTTGGTTCTCTCAATTACATTTCTCACGGAATTAAACTGTTGATTGAACCTGGCTTCTGGAGTTCCATCTTGAATATTAGCAAATGGCGTAAATAACCAGGGTTCAAGAGGATATCCACTGTCGCCTATAATATAATGTTTGTTGAAGTATGTCTTTTTCACAAGATTATTTTATATCTACCAATTAGATGTGTTAATTTGTCTCTGTTTTCATACTGGCCTCTAAGATGATTTCTGATGTTAATCATTTGCCATATGGCCGAATCGTGTACAGATCCGGGATATCTTGCATTGCACCCAATAATTTTAGCATCAGAATCTGAAATCTTAAAATAAGAAGTTGTATCTCGAGTTGTATTGTATCAACTTGTGACTTATATAAACATGTAATAATATTTATGAACACATACAAGCATAACATTAATTGAATGTTTTCCCTTTCTATTAATGTAAACAAACGGAGGATGCTGTAAATCTGTAGCAGGTGGTGCAATAATATCAACATGAGTACCATCAATTACTCCTATAACGCCATGCACTCCCCACTTTTCATAAAAACTAAAATAATGACATTAACACAATAATATGCATATTCACATCTATATTTACTTACCCCTGTTTCACAGAATTAATATCTTCTCTATTCACTGGAAATGTTATCCAATTTTGTAATAACTGATCACAAATAAGACTTGATATTTCATTGATTACTCTGCATACTGAAGATTGGCTCAGAGATATCCAACTATTACAGCCAACTGAATTTTGAAACGAACCAGTCGCTGTGAAGTTCAATGTAGCTAGTAGGGGAGAGGTGGCATGAAAGGGACACGTATTGAAAGGGACAATTCAAATTACGCGCCAATTACATATCTCCCCGAACCTAAAGTATTTATATTGTGTGGCAGCAGCAATGTACACCCATTCGCACCTAACTTCAAGCTTCTGGCATTTCAAAGATGGTGGCGTTCTGCTTGTGATTTTACACGTGCTCTAAAGTAAAATTATTGTAATTTTTTCCAAACGTTTTGTGTAATGTTGTAAATGGTATATTGAACTGTTTGTCATAGTACTTAATCAGTCATATATTCAATTACAGGAGATAGATACGTCAGTACCTTTTAGGTAAAAATTGTAGCTTCAGAGTTTATATTTTTAATTTGTGTGTAATATTTGTGAAAGGGACACAACAAACGGTTATGAAAGGGACGTCCCCTTCATAACTGTCCCTTCCATGGCTGATGATTTTTTAAGTATTATATTAATGATTTCTCATCCTTGCAGTTTAAAAATGCCACCTAAAAAGCGAACTCGCGTAGGGGCAGATAAAATACAAGAAGCGGTGAATGAAGTCGTTCAGAAAGGGATTTCTGTGAGATCGGCTGCCAAAACATTTAATGTAGCCAAATTGCATTTGCACAGATTGGTCCGAAAAGCTAAAGCATCTGAATGTGCGTCTTTTATATATGAACCGAACATTGGTAATAAGAAAGTTTTTACCACGGACGAAGAATTTTCGCTGGCAGATTATTTAAAGACCTCTGCAAAAATGTGCCATGGCTTGACAACTAAACAAGTCAGAGAACTAGCATATCAGTATGGTGTTCGTCTTAAAAAAAATATACCAGCTTCATGGGAGGAAAATAAAATAGCTAGTCTAGATTGGTTGAAGAGTTTTTTAAAAAGGCATGATTCTCTGACCGTAAGAAAACCCAAAAATACTTTGTTAGCAAGAACAACAAGCTTTAATAAGCACAACGTTCAAGACTTTTTTAATAACTTGGAGAAATGTTATCTGAAGCATAATTTTCCTCCACATATGATATGGAATTTAGACGAAACTGGGTGCACCACTGTTACTAGTGCTCCAAAAATAGTTGCGCAAGCAGGTATTAAGAGAGTTGGTCAGATCAGCTCAACAGAACGTGGCACGCTTGTAACGATGCTGGCTTTTGCAAGTGCTTCTGGTGGTAGTATTCCCCCTGCGTTCATATTTCCGCGTGTTCATTTTAAAGAACATATGCTTGAGAATGGACCGACTGGTGCGTTAGGACTTGCGAATTCATCTGGTTGGATAACCGAAGATTGCTTTTTAAAAGCCTTACAGAATTTTGTTTGCTTGATCAAGCCAACTGCTGAAAAACCAGCTTTAATAGTCCTCGACAACCATAAGACCCACATAACTATTAATATAGTGCTTTATGCCAGAGATAATAATATAATAATACTTACCTTCCCACCACACTGCAGTCATCGCCTACAACCCCTTGATGTAACTGTCTTCGGACCCTTCAAAGCTCGTTATAGAGCTAGCATGAATGACTGGATGACTTCGAACCCCGGAAAAACCGTAATGATTTATAATGTTGCTCAATTTGCGAAAGACGCTTTCTATGCTACTTTTAATATGAACAATGTGACGTCTGGTTTCAAGAACACCGGTATATGGCCTATTAATAAAAATATTTTCTCAGATAAAGATTTTTTACCCTCTTTCGTCACAGACCGTCCGCAGTCGCCTCAAAACGTTACTGGTTCTGCCGAAATTACTGATAAAATAAGAGATAACGTGGATCTTCTAAGTAATAATAGTCAAGACGAATCTACTACAAATGAAGAGGAACCGAAGCCTGGACCTTCTATTTCAAATGAGCCACAGCCTGGATCTTCCAATACCAAAGATGCGCATTCTGAAGCTTCACATTCATCAAGTCTTGTAATAACTCCGGAACAGATTAGGCCATATCCTAAAGCTCCACCTCGAAAAACCGTGGGAAAACAACGCAAAGGCAAAAGTACAATTATAGCCGAAACTCCAGAAAAAGATAGATTACTTCTAGAAAACATGATGGATATTTTAAAGAAGGAAACACCCAGAGCTAACAAAGAAAGTTTAAAACATGTAAAGCAAATTTTCAAAAATAATTTAGTGGACAAAGAATCGAGTAAAGTCAAAAGTACTGTGAAGGGTAAAAAGAAAAAAATAGAATTAAACAAAACTGTCAAAATTTCTCGAAAGAAGAAGATTGCAAAGAACTTCACATTTTCAAGTAGCAGCAGTAGTAGCACCAATGATTCCTTATCAATTTCGGATTCTGACTCGATAGGTGATATTTCTGATGCCGAAGTATTTTCTCCAAATCTAAGACCCAATATCCAGTCTAAAGATAAAAGAAGAGCTGATGAACAATGTAATGCTTGTAAGAAAAAATATTCAGAAAGCGTTGAAGATTGGTATCTATGTAAAATATGTAACAAATGGGCCCATGAAACTTGTGGTGTTAAGGGTGTTTTTAACTTTTGTTGCTCACTGTGTCACTGAGATTTATTTTTGTTTTGATTTCTTATTGAATTATCTGTAAGTAAGTGTTTATTTTCAAGTAAATTATCTGTGTATAAGTAAAGAAATGTAAGACTGATTTCCAAAAATGTTATTTTAAAGAATAGAAATTTAAAATTACACATATTTATCTATACGTACTCATACTTATTAGGAATGTGTAATGTAAAATACCAGTTGGTACAAGTTCATATTCCTTATTATTAATCACTGTCCCTTTCATAAATAATTTTGTCCCTTTCAATACAATATATTGATGAAAGGGACATAATATACTTTTTTGAAAAATGCGAAAATATACAACTAACTTCAAAGAAAGGTTTATTATTATATTTTATTTCAATAGTGAAATAGTTGAAGTTTTCAATTCTGTTTGTACCTATTCAAATTGTTTACTCATTTATTTACTAGACCCTTCAAAACAAAAATGTCCCTTTCATGCCACCTCTCCCTTACCTAAATACAGCAAATTATTTCGAAATTTTATTTAGAAATATTATCATACATTACTTTTATGTGAAGTGGAAAAATTCCATGCTGAGCGTGAAATGGTTCCAAGTCATTAATTAAATTTATCACACTTTGTTTATCTAAGCGAAACATTTGCCTAAACTGATTTTTAGGTATTTCAAATGCATTCATTGAGTCTCTCAAATTTTTTCGAGTTATTCTCAAAAAATTTCTGAAAAAAGTACAGAATGTCGAACTATTATAACATAACCTTACATTTTATATTCTATATCTATACTATACTAATACAAACCTGTTGTATTCTGCCTCCAAAATCGCACCAATAAAGACTAATTGTTGATGATTATTCATTTTTTAAAACTTTATTTACAAACGCACAAAATAGTGAGATTTTCTTGAGAACTGTAAACTTATGGCCAAGTTTCCTGTCACTGTAAACTTTATAGATATTTGTAGTAAGTTACGAATAACTGTTAGTTACAGGTAGGCACAGAATTGCGTTTTTCCTGTACGTACATACAGGTCTTACAGATTTTACTTATAGGTCGTACAGAATCGCACTATAATATTACTGAATAATGATACTACGTCAAGGCTAACCAAGATATGGTTTGTAGGTATTTGATGTTGAGTTAAGGAATTGAGCTATTTTGCTTGTAGGTGAATCTATGGAGGAAACTATAGGTCTTAAAGTATATTCTGTTTATGAATTTTGGGAAGTCCGTAGAAGCGTGGTGTATATATATATATATATATATATATATATATATATATATAAGTTATGATTTGAGGTTCGACGGAAGGATTTTTAAAAACAATTTATTGAAGTAACAAACAATTATTTACTTTAATTATTTTAAGTCACAAAATTACAATTTAAATACAAGTTTAATTCAAATAAAAAATGGACATAGTTTCTACATGCAAAGATATTCTGACTGACTACACATTTATGAAAATACAGTTTATATAGTGTTTGGGCAAGGGTGTCAGGTTGTTTCCTGTGGGAATCGCAACCTCAGCAGGATGGACCGTGGTAACTCCTCCCTCGCTAAAATTGGGCTTCATCGGGAAGTTTCAGCGTCGATGTAGGGGGTGAAGTTCTCGTTTGAAGTTCGATGTCTTCTGTCGTGGACTGTTTCTTCACATGCTTGTGGTATTTCTTCTTGAAGTACACTACAGTAAGGGTTGTAGCGCTGGCTACGATGATTCCATATAATGCCCATACTGGATAATTGATAGTGTCTTCTTCTTCAATTGGGTTGTTGTAGTATGGGATGTTTTCTATATTTTTGATTGGCTTCAGTTCTTCTATTCTATTCAATTGGATCGTCATTTTCGGAGTTTGGGTGTCGTTGTATTTTATTTTGTAATTTTCAATGATTATCGGTTTGCCGAATGTACCGTGTTTGAAATTTAGATCTTGATTCTGGATATTCAGTTTGCATTGGTCTTCTTTGATTAAAAATATTCCGTGTAAGTTTTTTATGTTATCTCCATGATCACATTGAGTTTTTAGTGATTCAGGAAATGGGAATATTCCAATGAATTGATTGATTTCTTCTAGATATTCAATATGATTCTTTTTGATGTTCAGTTTCACTAGTGGGCAGTTTTCTACTTCGTTTCGTAGCAGGAAATTTGCTTCGCAGGAGTCTTCATTTATTTCTCTTATGTGGTTTGGACATTGGAAGGTGTTCCTTTTATTGCGAGTACATATACCACATAAAGACCTTATTTGACCTACTTCAGACTTCAGTATATACTCATGATTAGGAATTATGGTAACGAACTCAGAATTGTGTTTCGTTGGAGTTGGAATTAAATGGATAAGTTCGAAATTTGTGTCAAAATTTATTGGAATTTCTATGAAGTATATAATTTTGTTATCTTGTAATTTACAGTTGACTGAAATCAATTTTTCTATGTCCGGCATATTTTCTACGTTTATTTCAAGTGGTAGTTCATCTTTATAGTATTTTGAGATTTTGTTTAATTCCTCATATAGATCGTGTGTTTTGATGATGCTCGGATGCATAGTATGGAGTTTGCAAAAAGTTAATGAATTTTCAATGTCTTGGAGGGTATTTAATGTCAATGTAAATAGAATTTCTAGTTGATTGTAAATATCTTTGATTACCAATTTATCATGATCTTTGACTCCTGTAGTAACGGTATGTAGTAGTTCTGTTAATTTAGATTTTAGAATATTTTCGTTTTGTCTAATAGTATCAATGGTCTTGTTAAAATATTTTATCATTTGATTGCTTACAGAGTATTGGTTATTAATTTGGTTCTTTAAATTTAATTGATTCTCTTGCAAATGTCTTAGAATTTTCTTATATCGTTTACCATCTTCGGCATCTAGATTTCCTGTGATGGCTTTTACAACTGTTCCCAACCCGTTAAAAATACCTCGTTTGGTTCTTGAATTTATTAATAGATGACTAAATTTCTCATTAATTTTGTTTCTTATGTAGCCAATAATTTTGTTATTATTTTCAAAATCCGTGCTAATTGTTTTATCTTCATGTATGGTGTGTATGAGTTGTGAGTGTTGTTTGTTTAAATTGTCATACTGTAGTATTAGTGGTTCCAAATCATAGTAGTGTACAAGAGTATGTTGTGTTCTTTGTAGTCTTGCGTCTCCGAGACTAATTGTTAGTAGTCCTGGATTATGTGTGATGTCTTTAGCAATTAATCCGTTTGAATACGGGAAGTAGAGGGACCTGGAATTGCGGGGTATTTGTTAATAGTTTTTCTGGGTCTTTTTATATTGGAGATGTGAATTTTTGGTTGTTTCTTCTCGTTATCTGTATCGATTTCTGCGGTTTTTAGGTTTTCATTAATTATTTTGATTTTTTCTTTTTTGAATTTTGGGTTTTTAGTTTTATTTACTTTCTGTTTATTATGAACGTATACTGTTTCAGGTATAATAGGTAGATTTTCACGTTTCTCATTTAATTTTGAAATAGTTTTTGTTTTGTTTTCTTGTAATTTGTTATTAATATCTTTATAAATTAATTTGGATTTTTCCTTATGATTTTGAATATAATTTTGAGTTATTTGCTTATCCATGTCTATGTCAAATGGAGAATTTGTTTCGAGATGGCCATTAATAACTTCGATAGGTTTTAAACTAGTTGTGCTATGGTTTGTATTATTGTATGCGAGAATGGCGTATTTTACTTTATCTTCGATTAACTCGTTTTTAAAGTGGTCTTGCAAATTAAATAAACGTATGTGCTCTATCAATGTGGAATGAAATCGTTCGATTAGACCATTCGAGTTTGGATATTGAGAACAAATAAAATGAATTTCGATTTTATGGAGGGCTAAAAGTTCTTTCACTACTGTATTTTTAAATTCAAGTCCATTATCTGATATGATTAACTGAGGAATGCCATGATGTGAAAAGAAATTAATCAATTTATTAGAGATTTCGATGGCGTTAGTAGAGTTGACCCTGTATGCTTGTGCATACTTAGAAAATGCGTCGATGATAGTAAGGAATTTCGTGTTTTCTAGTGTAAGTATGTCGACGTGTAGTGTGTGTAGGGGTTTGTCAGGGGTAGGAGTGATATTGAGTTTAGGTTTGATGGGATTTCTCTCGTACTTAGCTGCCAAACAAGTTTCGCAATTATTTATGAAGTTTGTGATAGATTTTAATTGATTGGGCCAATAGTATAATTTTTTAATTTCATGATGTATTTCGTTGATTCCGCGGTGGTTTGTTTTTCCTTCGTGGAATTTTGTGATGATTCGTGTAATTTCGTCTTCTTTTTCTATATCAATTAATTTTGTATTACTTTTAATGAATTTTATTTGAGAATGTTTAAAGTGTTTTTGAAGAATGTTGCTAAATTGTTCGTATATGGGTGATTCGAAATACAAATAATATCGAACATTGGGGGCAATATATTCCTTAATAAAATCCACTATCTCTTGTTCAAAATTTATTTCTGATATTTGAACGTGTAATCTCATTTTATCCACATGGAGTTTTTTAATTTTAGGTTTCGATGGTGAATGTTTTACTTGGGAGATAAATAATTGATTTTTTCCAACATTTACTGGAGATTCAGTAATGGTTATACCAACTATGGGATTCTCAGGATTGGAGTGGATTGTTTGGTCTGTTTCGGGGTCAATTTGTTCGTCATCATCAGGTATCACTATTATTGATTGTTTATCATTGTCAGGGTTGAATGTCTCATTGAAATTTTCGATAAGGTCGTACAAATTTTTTGATTCTGGGTCTAAAGTGTTTATATTTAGTTCGATTCTCGATAGAGCATCTGCATTTGTATTAAGTGAGCCTTTTTTGTGTATTACTTCATAATCGAATTCTTCTAATCTAGTTCTCCATCTCATTAATTTTGAATGTGGGTCCTTTAAATTTTGTAAATATTGTAATGGTTTGTGATCTGTCACAATTATAAATTTTCTTCCGTAAAGATAAGGTCGAAAGTATTTAGTTGCCCATATCACAGCTGTTAATTCTTTTTCCGTGGTGTCATATTTCTGTTCCGTATCGTTTAAAGTCCTACTTGCATAAGCAACGGGAAGGTCGGATCCGATAGGGCCTTGTGATAATACGGCACCTATGGCGTAATTACTTGCGTCTGTTGTCAAAATGAACGGTTTGGTAAAGTCTGGGTATTGGAGTATTGGTTCGTTAATTAATAGGTTTTTGCAGGTGTTAAAACAATTGACGTAATCGGGATCGTTATGCTTAATGGTGGCATCCTTTTTTAAACATTTTGTTAACGGTTTCGTAAGATGAGCAAAATTTTTAATAAATTTCCGGTAATATCCTAAAAGTCCTAAAAATGCTTTGATTTGTTTTGTTGTCTTCGGTATCGGGTAATTTTGAATAGCATGAATTTTATCAGGATTAGGTTTTACACCTTCGGGGGTCACGACATGTCCGAGGTATGCAACTTCTTTCCTGAGGAATTCAGATTTGTCTAATTGGATTTTTAAATTCGCTTCTTTTAATCGGTTAAAAACTGTTCTTAAATTTTGAATGTGTTCTTGAAGGGATGTACTAAAAATGATTACGTCATCTAGATAAACAAGACAGATTTCATTTACTAAATTTCTAAGAACGTTGTCCATTACTCTTTGAAAAGTAGCGGGTGCGTTCTTGAGTCCAAATGGCATTCTTAAAAATTCATAATGCCCATGTTCTGTGCTGAAGGCTGTTTTTTCAATGTCTGATTTGTTAATCTCAATTTGATGAAAACCAGATGCAAGGTCTAAAGTAGAAAAATATTGACATCTGCCTAATTTGTCTAATAAGGAATTAATGTTCGGGATTGGATATTTGTCGTCTATCGTTTTGTCGTTCAATTTCCTATAGTCGATCACAAGTCTCCATTTCTTTTTACCTGATGCGTCTAGTTTTTTAGGGACGACCCATACGGGGGATGACCAGGGTGAATGGGAAGGACGGATGATATTTTGGTCAAGCATTTTTTGAATTTGAGATTGAACTTCTTTACGAAAGATTTCCGGGTATCTATATGGTTTTGCATAAACGGGATTATCATCTTTCGTGCGAATGAAATGTTTTACGTCGTTAGTGAAAGATAACGGGTCATGTTCGGTGTGAAAGATATTTTTGTACTCGGTCAGCAGTTTTGTTATCTCAGATTTTTCTTCATCGTTCATATGGTCCAGTCTTATTTTGTTCATATTGAATTTATTTTCTATTTCATTTTGACAAAAATTTAGATTATTTATTTCAAAACTGTTTAATTCTTGAAATTTTACACAATTTACTGAATTTATAATTTCTTCATTTTGGCCTAAATTTATGATTGGATATATAGCTTTGTGATTTTGAATTTTGGCAAGTCCTTCGGGAATTATTATGTTACTGCATTTAGTTTCCGGTATCAATATTTCTCCGTTTTCGATATTGTTTAGAAATAATTCGCCTAATTTTTCTGATCTGGGTGGAATTTTTATGTAATTAGATTTGGGTATTATTTCATGGTAATGAATTTCAATTTCTTGTTTTGGAGTTATAATTTTGTCATTTGTCAGGTCAATTTTTGCACGTAATAATTTCAAATTATCTAAACCTAGTAAAATATCAAAATTTCGGTGGAAGTTAAATAAATGGTACTTTACTAATTTGTCCGGGGCATTAAATAATTTTGAAGCAGGAATCACTATGCTAGAATTTTCTATTGATGTTCCATGAGCTGTAGTAATTTTGAATGGATCATTCTTAATTTGATTTTTGTAATATTTATACGCTATGTTTGGATTTATGAAGGACCGTGTACTGCCTGTATCGATTAAAGCTTTTAGATTAAATTCTGGAAATACAATGAATGGTAGTTCACTATGGTTATGAATCACATTCATTAATTCAATGTTTGTTCCGAGGCTGTTATTGGAAAAAACTCGTTTTCGTCAGTTTGTTCTGGTTCAGTGACATAATATTCTAAATTTGATTCGTCTACATAATTTCCAAAATTTTGTTTTTCTGGTTCTGCATATTCTTGCAGTTCCGTATTAAATAGTTCTTCGGCGATAGGAGGTCTGTTTTGGGAGTGGAAGAATTGTTGTGGACGATAAGGACCAGCTGATGGGTGAGGTGTCGTTGACTGCCTTGTGGAAATACTCATAGGTGTTGGCTTATTCGGTTTAAAATTTGGATTTGGTCGAAAAACATTTTGGTTGGGTTGATTATTTGGTTTATTGAATTGGTATGGACGTTGGTTATTGAATGGTTTGTTAAATTGATTGTTGCCAGGGAATTGGTTATTATAGTTTTGTTTAAGTACCTGATTTGCAGGAGGCAGGGGTCTATACATTAGTTGCGGGTTTTGGATTTGTCTAAATTGGTTAGTTGAATTATATTTTGGTTTCTGTTGGTGTAAATGTTGTGTGGTGTTTTTGCTTGTTGCATGAGACCGACCGTGAGTTTCAAGTTGAAAATCATTAGTTAACATGTTTAACGCGGTGTTCATGTCTTTTGGATCTTTTGTCCGCATTAGAGTGCCTAATGGTTCTTTGAGTCCGCGAAGTAGTATTCTTACGGCATAATTTTGAAAGTACCCTATAAGAACGGGCATGGCTGCTTCAGTACAATGAGTACTGATGTAAGATATTTGCAAATTTAACATGTCTTGTACTCTATTATAAAATTCAAATGCTGTTTCATTTTTTTGAGTTAATTCGGTTATTTCAATGTTTAATGTGTATAGGTCTCTCTTATCTGAATATGCGTTTAGAAGAGCTTTTTTAAGATCTTCCCATGTTGTTATTGTGGTGCTGGCTATATTTATGGCTGCATCACCTTTTATTTTTGAAATGATACTCGACATAAGAAATTCATTTTGAAAGTCTGTTGTATCAATCGTATTATAAAATTTTTTAACAAGTTTTTCACTAATTTCTATGAATCTTGATAGCAGTTTACTATCACCATAGAAGTCTGGGATCATGTCTAGGTAGCATTTTTCTAGTTTTGGGGGGGCCATGTTTGATTTGTTAATTCTAAGGTTATTTAATATTTCTGTTAATAATTCTGGTTCTGAGTCAGTTGTTTCGTTATTTATAATTTCCCGATCAGAGTCTGAGTCTGAATGGTACTGGTAATTATGTGACATATGGTACTTACAATAGAAGAAGCAGTTTGTCCATGGGTCCTTGTCCTGTGTTCGTCAGGGCCTGGTTCTCCTGGTTCTGCGCCTCACGATGTACTCTCGGTAGATGCAGTAGATTGGACGTTTCTTCTTGTTGACCTTCCGATTTTTCCGGTTAATCGTTAATACGAACGCGTTTTCACTATGCTTGGAAATCGCCCGAAAAATCCGTTACGACTGCGCCAGTTATGATTTGAGGTTCGACGGAAGGATTTTTAAAAACAATTTATTGAAGTAACAAACAATTATTTACTTTAATTATTTTAAGTCACAAAATTACAATTTAAATACAAGTTTAATTCAAATAAAAAATGGACATAGTTTCTACATGCAAAGATATTCTGACTGACTACACATTTATGAAAATACAGTTTATATAGTGTTTGGGCAAGGGTGTCAGGTTGTTTCCTGTGGGAATCGCAACCTCAGCAGGATGGACCGTGGTAACTTATATATTTGTTGCCTAATTTAATTAATTATAAATTTGTAAGAAACTATCTCCTTTTAACATTCAACTTATATTGTAAACTAATTTTAATAAGGATTTAGAAGTTAGCGCTAAGGCATAAGGCCTAAGGCCAGGAAGACATTTGTACATAATAAATATGACCGTTGTTCTCTTCGCCGTGGGCAACCGCTGTCGAGTGCGAGCAGCGCCGCTGCGCAAGGACATCCGCAAATCCTTCGGGATTGAGATGGTCCTTCCAACCGGCGCAGCATAGGCGACGACTACATGGGGGCATTGGGGCACATGCTCCCAATAAAAAATATTCTCGGGGCATTACCACCAAGGAATCATTTCCCTTAGCGCAGCTTTTTTGAATCAGTAATAAATTCTTGAATTGTTTAAAGATGAGCTCACATTTTTACTGAAAGATGTCACGTGAGCTAAAAGTTCAATTCACTGATCAATTATTATAGAATACAGGGTCATAAGTACTTATTTAAAAAAGTATAAGAAATAATAGTCATTTATGAAACCAGTTAGAAAATGACTTATTTTGTATAACAGGTGCAACTATTTCATTGATAATTAGATTTTTAGTTTAAATACTGGAAAGGGTCCAGTATTTTTTTGTGATGTACTAACGGTAAATTTTATGTTTTGATTTTGGTCAATATAAAAATTTTGCCCTCAAGGAAATTTCGAATTTTCAAAAGTCCGGTAGTTGGGACCCGTGCTGTGTAGTTGAAATAGGCAATAACCGAAATCTTCTAAAAAGAAGCAGGCACCGAAGCAGTCTTAAAAATTATTAACTAACTGAAGAATTCACTGATACATATAGTAAAAGTTTACTTATATGAAATTCACTTTCGGATAAGCCGATTGGCCGTTATAAAGTTTTATGGGACTTGCGGTATTGATACTTTTTTTTCTGTCATATGATGTTAAGGGCTGTACCAGAAATTTTCTTTCAAAATGTTTCCTAATTATATATTTTTAAATTTAGAGTAAAATATTCAAATAATAATGCATTTTAAATACCGTCTTCTAATTTCAATTTGTAAATCGAGAAGAAATTAAATTATTAAAATAAATTCAACCGTAAATTTTATATACAAACAGTTGTTAAATAAATATAAAAAATAATTGGTTGTTTAAAAAAATTTAATTTTATTTTTATTCATATTTCGACTTTTAAGGCCATTAACAATAAATAAGTACTAATGAATATACTTCACAAAAATTTTTTAGTATTTATACATAGAAGAACAAATACAAAAACTAAGTATTAACCACCTTTTCAATGGTAGAATATCTAAAAAGGATTAAAGCGGAGAGGCCAATGGAGATTTGACTAAGTCAAATTGTTCATTCTTAAGATTTTTTTCTTCATTAGGTTATCTTTGGATATTCAATTACAAATTCTAAGAACTCCATTATTAGTTATTAAAAATTTTCTTTAGAGGTACACGCACAGTTTTGGGCAAGTCATCAAAACGTAAAGTTATTTCAGTATTTACTGTGTCTTATTTCTTATTATATTGTAACGTTTTATTTATTTAGGTGAAGTGTAAAATTGATTAAACCACTAATATTTATATAACTAAGTTTAATTAACGAAATATGAATTATAAAAAATAATGAAAAAATAACTAACACTAAGAATTAACAAATATAAACACTAATTTAAGACTAACATATATCAATAAAGACTTAAACACTAAGATAATTTATTTAAACAATTATAACTACGCAATATTTATTTCAACAATCACTCTTTATTTATGTCACTATCTTTTTATTTATATCACCATCTGAACACTACACGTATTAACACAAGGCTGTCCTCGCGATCTTTTGCTTGGGGTATTTATATTAAAACACAATATTCTAGAATATTCTTTGATTCCTTGAAAATCAGAACAATGGGGAGCGGACGGACGTGTTCTGACCTGTTCGCTAGCGGCCGCCGCCCGCGCCGCGACCCTGGGTTCGCTACATTGCCCCCTCCTTAAGACTGTTTCGTCCCGGAACAGTTCGTTATGACAAAATCTGCATGCATCACCCTTGGTGCATCTGGAAATCTTGAAGAAGTAACAGTCGATGGTCCGTTTGAGCTCTTCTTGCCCGGTAGAGTTGAAGCTGCAGACTAGAATTTCCACTCCGGTAAAGCGGAAGATTGTTTCTAACATGCTTCTAACAATCCTCCAATCCAAACCATCTAGTCCACAGCCTATCTTCGGTAATGACAGCTTCATGATGTCGTTCTGCAACAGATGGTCCTTCATATCGCAAAGCGAGTCCCATAAATTGCGGTATGACGGCTCCTGATATGAATATTGTTTCGTAACGAGATAGTAAATGTACCGCTTGCGTTCCTCGTTCTCATCCTTCAGTTGTATCGTTTTTCCGACAGTTGGACGTTGGTTGGCCAGTTCTTGTACTCGTCCAAATTTTCTTTTAAAAACTGAAGCGATGCCCCGGGACATTTTAATGTCTTTCGCTACACAGTGAGCGAGGGAATATTCTGGGGACACGGTGAACAGATCTCGTTGTTCTTCTCGTGTCACGCCATACCGAGCCTTATGACCAGTAGAATGACTTTCCATGAAGTCTTCAAATGTAGGTTCCTCAGCTACAACCCGGCGTATCGTCGCTCCACGATGATTGTCAAAATTATCACCAGCGAAAGGGGCTAACCGATTGAAGTGGACTACTCTCGGCTTTCCATTAGGTGTTTTCCTAATTCTGTAGACCACATCATTTATTCTTTTAACGATCTCGTAGGGACCTTCCCAATTCTTTTGTAGCTTCGGGGATAAGCCACGACGTCTTTGTGGATTGTAAAGCCACACCAAATTCCCAGGTTGAAAACCACCTTTTTCAGCCTTGACGTCATACTGGTCCTTCATCTGATCGCTGGCATCTTGAATGTTTGTACGGACTTGTTCATGTATGTCGTTGATTCTTCTCCGTAAGTCCGTTACGTAGTCCTCCCCGGCTAGATCTTCACCGGGTTTACTGCCAAATATCAGGTCGCATGGTAAGCGCAACTCCCGCCCGAATAAGATGTTTGCTGGTGTCTGCCCTGTTGTCTCATGCACGGATGAACGGTAAGCCAACAAGAACAGATGAAGATGTCGGTCCCAGTCTCGTTGATGGTTAGAGACTACCTTTGACAAATACCGATTTATTGTTCTATTCATCCGTTCAACCATGCCATCAGACTGCGGGTGTAATGCAGTAGTTCTGGTTTTCTTTATTCCTAATATCTTGCAGATATTTTGGAACAGAGCAGACTCGAAATTCCTTCCTTGGTCGGAATGTATCTCTCGTGGTACTCCAAATCGGCAGATGCATTCTTTTACCAAAACTTCAGCGACCGTTACGGCTTCCTGGTTGGATAATGGGTAGGCCTCAACCCACTTAGTGAAGTAGTCCATTACTACTACTATGTATTTATTTCCATCATCAGTTTCGGGGAATGGTCCGGCCACGTCAATCGCAATGCATTCAAAGGGACTTCCAACGTTATATTGGCGCATAGGAGCTCTTCTTTTCCTATGTGGCTCTCGAGGGTTCTATTCACTCCAAAATGTCCTCCACCAGATCCGTCATGGATCTCTTCCAATACTTCCGGTACTCTGTTCCTAGGAATTATCAACTGGGTTCTACTCTCAGTACCATCCGTATTTTCTACGACACGTTTCAGGAGGCCCTCTTCAACCACAATAGAATCCCATTGCGCCCAGTACGATTTTACACTTTGTGAGTGTCGTGCAACGTCTTCCCAAACTGGTCTGCTATCGCCACGTTTCCAATCCAGTATGACTTTTAAGTCCGAGTCATTCTCTTGGTCCTTGCGAAGGTCTTCCGTTTGCCAACTATCATTCATTACTGTAGTTCTGGCGATGGTAGAGAGTTTTTCTTCTAGACGACTGCAATGCTTGCATTCGTCTTGGCAAGGTCTTCTTGATAATGCGTCAGCATTACGATGGCTTGTACCTGCTCGATGCTCAATAACAAAGTTATATTCTTGCAATCTTTCAATCCATCTAGCTGTCTGACCTTCAGGATTCTTAAATTGTAGCAGCTATTTGAGAGCAGCGTGGTCAGTTCTTATAAGAAATCTTCTACCGTACAAATATTTGCAGAAGTGCTCCACGGATTTCACGACAGCCAAAAGTTTTTTCTAGTGACGCAATAATTCCTCTCTGGTTTTGACAAGGTCTTACTAAAATATGCAATAACCTTCTCTTGTCCGTCTTGTATCTGGGAAAGAACGCCACCAATTCCAACGTTGCTGGCATCTGTATATAAAACAAATTCTCCTTCTGGTAAAGGATAACTTAGGACAGATGCGCTTGTCAAGGAATATTTAAGTTGTTTGAATGCTGCTTGACAGTCCATTTCCCAGATAAATCTTCTACCTTCTTCAGTAAGCCTTGTCAATGGCTTCGCTATGTTAGCAAATCTAGGTACATAACGTTGGTAGTATGTACAGAGACCAAGGAAACTTCTCAATTCGTGTTTATCTCTCGGTACTGGCCAGTCACTCACAGCCCTTATTTTCTCCGGGTCAACTGCAATTCCCTTACCAGAAACTACGTGTCCAAGATAATGAACTTCTTTTTGAAATAAGTAACACTTCTTTGGTGTCTGAGTTTCAGGTTAGCCTTCCTCAATCTTTGGAAAACTTCTTTCAAATTCTTCATGTGGTCCTCGAACGTTTTTCCTACCACAATAATATCATCGAGGTAAACCAAACGTGTTTTCCACGACAGTCCAGCCAACACGGTTTCCATAAGTCGTTCAAACGTTGCAGGGTCATGGCAGAGCCCAAATGGCATCACAGTAAATTGCCACAGACCGGTACCGATGGTAAAGGCTGTCTTTTCTTTGTCTTTTGGATCTAAATCTACTTGCTAGTATCCGCTCTTTAGACCAAGAGTAGAGAAAATCTTTGATCCTGCCAATGTGTCCAGAGTATCGTCTATTCGAGGTAGCGGGTAGCTATCCTTCTTCGTCACGTTGTTAAGTTGACGATAATCGACGCAAAATCTTGTAGAGCCATCCTTCTTCTTTACTAGCACCACTGGTGAAGCCCATAGACTGTTTGAAGGTTCAATCACACCTTCCGTCCTCATGTCCTCTATAATTTCTTCTGCTTCTTCCCGCTTCGCCAGTGGTATTCTTCTTGCTGTTTGCGGATGGGTCTTGCGTCTCCGGTGTCTATTTTATGATGGACTACATTGGTTCGTCCTTTGTCCTTCTTGTCAAATTGGAACACATCTTGAAAGGTCCCAATTAAGTTCTTAGCCTTGGTTTTCTGGTCGGCAGTCAAGTCCTGGAACGATGATGACAGCTCCTTGATTAGAATATCTGGAATTTCACAGGATGTGTTGTCTTTGGCGTTTACAGTTCGAATAATTGATGATACCGCTGAACATTCACCTACTACGGTCCCTTTTTTCAGTATAGCGGAATAAAAATTTATGTTCATCACTCAAACTGGGATTATCTTGTCTGTTTTGAGCAAGGCTTTTCCAATTACAACTCCAGTCCCAGTTTTGGCATCATCGTTTTTCGGCTGGAGCATGACAATGTTTCCCTCACAGAAGCTACCCTGTAGCTATGCTTCCACGATTGACTTACTTCGTTCTGGGAGGGTGACATCTTCCGTTATCAATACTCGCATGGCATTGTCGTCTCGTGGATTTAATACCAGTTCTTTATCATTGACCATCATCACTCCATTTTTCAGGTCAAGTTTAAATTCATGCTTTTTCATAATGTCCATGCCGAGAATGAATTCATTTTCTATGTCAGCTACCAGTACACGATGTTTAATGCACGTTTTTCCAACAGTGATGCTCAAATCTATTTCTCCAGATGAGGTAGCTTGTCCTCCGGTGGCTGTGCGTTGTAACAAGTCTAAGTCAGCACATTCTAGTGGCACCAATTAAGTAAGCAGGAAATGGATGTAATTCATAAATAGTGTTGTGTAAAGGTAAAACTAATATTTGCTGACTTAGTACTTGTTCATAGTATATATAGTATAAGGTAATGGTTGTAAAGGCAGACAGATAGAGAAGAGAAAGAGAGAAGCCAGAAGTAGAATGGTATAGTCAGTGGTAGACGGCGGTGGTGGACAAACGTGTCAATGGAGACCAAACCAATTGTAAACTATTATTTATTATATTATTTATATTTTTATACAAATGTGAGTATTCTATTTAATTCAATATCCATCTCCTAATACTTGCTCCGTATCTGGTCTGACAAAGAACCTATTTAAACATATTTAGTAATACATATCCTTTCGAGGAGCGGGTCACAAACTGGTAGCAGAGGTCCTGTAAGATTATTACAAGTTCGTAGAAATGGAGTTTATTGAGAGGACGTGCTACAGTTTGATGGCGCCATGCTCCTTGGAAAGTGGGGTTACAAATTGGTGGCAGCGGTTCGGGAATTCTTGTCAGATTAGAGTAACCTTTCGGGGTTCACTCGCGGAACGACAAGTATTAAGAGTTGTTGATTTGCATCAAAATTTAAAAAAATTCTGTAACGGAAAAATTAAAAAGAAAAAGTAATCTAAGAGTTGGAGATTCGGTATTTATTAAAAATTTAGTTGAATATGGCCTTCTGTTTACCACCGCCGAACCAAGGTAAGAGATACCACGGTAAAAAAAAACAAATTAATAATAAAAAAAAAGAGTCGGAAACATTGACAGTCTTGGAGTGAAGTTTATTTTTTGAAGAACGGATTAGAAGCAGACGGACATTCAACTTAGCAAGCAGTACAGTGGGAAAAATGCTGACAACAGCAAATGTGGAATCAGCAACATATGATATTGCAACAAGGCCACATGAAGTAGTTAACGTAGGTCAGGGAGTTGACGCTACGTAAAGAAATGAGTGCATGGTAGAAAAAAGGATCGAGGATCTTGAAGGGTACAGGAATTACTGTTATGTGTCTCGAGAGCAAGATAACAATGGACAAGAGAGACTATTAGAAGATGAGTCTTGTAAGGTTTGTGTAGGCAAGGTTTAAAGAAGAATACAAGAATATGCCTCGAAAGGAGGATACCAATGGGCCGTAAGGGCAGTTGGAAAATAAGTATTGTAAAGTTTAAATATACAAGGTTTAAAAAAGTGAATGTTTCAAAAAAGAGGGATCGATGATGGGCTACAGTTGAATTTCTTGCCTTCGAGGATTAAAGAGCCGTCTGATTCGCCGTCTTCAGAAGAAATGGTGAGGAAGCGTCAAGACTGTCAGGACCAATCACGGGCCAGCTCGTCTAGCGGTGAGATTGTAACCGGGAAGATCAGGGAGCCGCAGCACCGCGAGAGGATTCCGATGGATGCACAGTGCCAGACCATGGGGGACATTCTAGAAGTTCAAAATGGGAGATGGAATCCAGTATAAACGACGAAGAATTTATATTTGTATTATGTAGTAACATTAAGTGTAGGATAAGTTGCTTTTGGAAATTGTGCTCCTTACAGGAAGCAAATTTCTCGAAGGCGGGAGGAATGTAACAAGTCTAAGTCAGCACATTCTAGTGGCACCAATTAAGTAAGCAGGAAATGGATGTAATTCATAAATAGTGTTGTGTAAAGGTAAAACTAATATTTGCTGACTTAGTACTTGTTCATAGTATATATAGTATAAGGTAATGGTTGTAAAGGCAGACAGATAGAGAAGAGAAAGAGAGAAGCCAGAAGTAGAGTGGTATAGTCAGTGGTAGACGGCGGTGGTGGACAGACGTGTCAATGGAGACCAAACCAATTGTAAACTATTATTTATTATATTATTTATATTTTTATACAAATGTGAGTATTCTATTTAATTCAATATCCATCTCCTAATACTTGCTCCGTATCCGGTCTGACAAAGAACCCATTTAAACATATTTAGTAATACATATCCTTTCGAGGAGCGGGTCACAAACTGGTAGCAGAGGTCCTGTAAGATTATTACAAGTTGGTAGAAATGGAGTTTATTGAGAGGACGTGCTACAGTTTGATGGCGCCATGCTCCTTGGAAAGTGGGGTTACAGCGTATCTGCCACTTTGTTGGAAGTAGATGTTTTCTGCATATTTCTCTTGCTACGTCGGGTCTGATTATTGTTTTTGTCGCACCCGTATCCAGCAACATTTTAAGCGGCTTTCTGAGAATAGAACCGTCTACGTAGATGCTATTAGCTTGATGAGGTAGAGATGCGACATAACTAATGGATTCTGGGGCTACTGGATTACGGGTCGACGATTGCCCCTTCGCATCAACCCGACTTAGGGCCGGTTTTTCAATCTCTGGTTAAAGTGCCGGTTACCTTAACCATTGGTTAACTGAAAAATATCGCATCGAAATAGTAAATAATGTGTATTTTTGACAACTTACATCAGTTTTTCGATGCGATATTTTTCTGTTAACCGATGATTAAGGTAACCGACACTTTAACCAGAGATTGAAAAACCGGCCCTTAGTTTCCCGACTCCTTTTCATCCTTTCTTGGTTCTGCTTTCTTCTGTTGTTTTCTGCAGAGCCTTTGCGGGTGACCTAATTCACCGCAATTCCAACAGCGGAGTTTCTTTCTTCCAGCGGCATGAATTTCAGATGTAATTCGTCTTATCCTGTCATCTAGATCCTCAGTGTCTTCAATCCTCTCAGCATCAATATTTCGGACTCTCGATTGGTTACGTGAAGCTTGTTTTGCAGCTTCATGGTCTAAAGCATATGAAAGTGCATCAACCAGAGTTTTTGGTCGAGCCAATCGTAGTGCCTGCTGAGTTTCATTGTCTCGGACCCCATAGATAAATACTTGGGTGGCTAGGCACTCCAAAATGCTTTCAGGAGCTGTAGGGTGTGCGAGACGAACCAAACGAGCTATGTCGGCTTCAAATTCTTGCAAGTTTTCGTTAGAATTCTGATACCGGTTTCTCAGTTGTGTCTGGTACACCTGCTCGAGATGCGCATTGCCATATCGCATATCCAATCGCTTTACAAGTTGGTCATAGTCTTCTTGTTCATCTTCTTTTAGCGTTTGTAGGATATCGATGGCTTCTCCACGCAGCGAAACTGTCGGCGCTGTAGCCTTTTCTTTGGAATTCCAGCCATTTGCTTTGGCAGCGGCTTCAAATTGTTTTACATAATTCGGCCACGATGTCTTGCCGTCAAATTCTGGAGTTTTTATATGCATTCTAGAGCTATTTTCTTTTTCTGGTTTCTTTTCCTGAATTTCATCCGTCTTAGCTATATCAAAATTTGAAACAGCTGGCGTAATTTTAGAGAAATTTTGTTGTAACTCTTCAACTTTTTTCTCGTAAGTTTCTATTCTCTCTTCTAATATTCTAGAAGTTTCTTTCAATTGTTCGTTAAGTTGTTCGTTTACTTTCAATTCCAAAGTTCTAGAATTTTCCATTAATTTCTCTTCCCATATTCTAGAATTTTCTGTTAATTTTTTCCTCCAGTTTTTGTTCTAAATTTCTTGAATTTTCCATTATTTTTTCTTCCAAAGTTCGAGAATTTTCTTCAGATTTTCTAGAACTTTCCTCTAATTTTTGTTCTAATGTTCGAGAATTTTCTATAATTTGTTCTTTTAAATTGTCTTGAACTTTTCTACAATTTTCTTCTACAAATTTGCTAAAATTGATGACTCCACCCGCAATTTCGAATAAGAAGTCATCAGGATTTTCACCAGCTTCCACTAAGGCTTGTCGTAGACGAAGTTGTAGAACAGCCTTGGTTCCCGATATTTCCAACTCTCGGTCTTCCAGCTCCCTCTTGAGATCGGTCACTTTTAATTCACTCAATTTTACTTCTTTAGTAGCCATTTTATTTATTTTTAATTTTACACTTCACAATTTAATAACCCTACACCTGACACCAATTGTAACGTTTTATTTATTTAGGTGAAGTGTAAAATTGATTAAAACACGAGAATTTATATAACTATGTTTAATAAAATAAATATGAATTATAAAGAATAATGAAAAATAACTAACACTAAGAATTAACAAATATAAACACTAATTTAAGACTAACATCTATCAATAAAGACTTAAACACTAAGATAATTTATTTAAACAATTAGAACTACGCAATATTTATTTCAACAATATTTATATCACTCTTTATTTATATCACTATCTATTTATTTATATCACTATCTGTTCACTACACGTATCGATACCAGACTGTCCTCGCGATCTTTTGCTCGGGGTATTTATATTAAAACACATTATTCTAGAATATTCGCTGATTCCTTGTAAATCAGAACAATGGGGAGGGTACGGACGTGTTCTGACCTGTTCGTTAGCGGCCGCCGCCCGCGCCGCGACCCTGGGCTCAATACATTATTTTCTGTTCGTCGCCTGGGACTCTCATCAAATGTTTTTTGTTTTGCGATGCCTGATCCGTCAATATGACTAATCTAACGATCTATCTCGAATATTTCCGAAAAGAACAATACGACACCTCATCGCATTTAGTTAGCAAAAATTGTAAAATATTCGAAGGTAGCAGCATAAACTAAGAGCGTGTAATACGCTATGCGAGTAATAGAAAGCGATAAGCAAACACCCGTAAGGCTGCCGATCTTCTTTAGATATTATTTAATCAATGACAATACTTAGTTCAGTTTAGTTAAGTTTTATTTTATTAAGTGTAAAGATATAAATAAAATTAGTTTAAATAGAGTAAAGTGTATGTGTGTTCCTGCTCCCATCCATCATGTTGTGTATTGTGTTCCTATGTCGTCATTTTCATAGTCATCATCATCACTGGCCATCATCAGTATCATCAGACAGCAAATTAATTTAATAAGTTAGCATAAACTAAAATTTATCCCCCCTTGTTATATAATTTAGTGATCCTAATTCTAATATAAAAGTATTTTTTTATATTTTTTAGTTTCTATCTATCTATCTATCTATTAAATATAACACGATACGATAATGCAATGCATATTTAGTCACTCACGGGCAGGACGGGCAGTAGGGCATGTGGCGCCCTTCCGCACCTTATAAAATGACGCCCCTTATTAAAATTTTTTTAGATGTTGTTTCGTATGTCGAACTGTTTTATGAAAAAGAAAAAAATGTACTCTTCGAATATCAAACATTTAATTAACTAAATTGTAAAAACATTAAAAATATATACACAAAGAAAAAATATATATCTTTTGTAAAGAAGTTGTTGTTATGAAGTAGATATCGATGCGCTGATTTCAAATTCTTTTGTGAAGATATACCTTATGTTCTTTGGATCGATTAGGTGAAAAATGAGAAAATCGAAAAAACCTAAATTTCAGATTTTGTCTTCAAACTCCAATTTTTTTCATTTTTGGACTGAAGTAGATATCAACGCGCTGATTTCAAATTTTCAAACAGAATTTAATTATCTCTTTTATTCCCTGAGATATTTGCTGTCAAAATTGCGCATCCAAAAATATGTTTTTTAGCTATATCTATAAAATGAGTAAATATATAATCTCAACGATTATGCCAGTCAATTTAAAGGGAAAAGTTACATAAAGAAATGTTTTCTTCACATATACGTTCTTTGGAACGATTAGATGAAAAATGAGAAAATTGAAAAAACCTAAATTTCAAAATTTCTTCGAGAAACTTTCCTTCTCCAAAACTTTTTTTCTAGATTTATGTAAAAATTGGTAAACTTATATAGAATCGAATGGTGAAACCTTTGACCTAACCATTTAAGGGCTATACCTAAAAAACCTAATTTTTTAGATATATCTTTGAACTCAAATATCTCGAGAAGGGACAATTTTTATACAACATCGATAAAAAAAATATAATCTGGTGTCATATTTATTACAGCGAACGAGTTTAGTAGTGGCGGAAGGTTTTTTGGAGATCACAACGAATTTTTATTAATGAGTAATGATGAGCAATATTTCACAAACTGTGATTTAATCACTAATATTGAAAAATCACAGTTTGTGATTGCGACCCAATATTTTATAAATCTATGATTCCTGCCCGATTGTATCTGTACATTAAAATCTATAAAATTACATATGTATATTGTGTTCCAGAAGTAGCTATATCGCTCATCACTATAATACTTAATTAATAAACAAAAATAATATGGACTTCCAACATAGTAAAGATAAACATAAGAAGAAGACATAACACTTGGGAGAATAGCATCGAAGATAAATGACAGCTCAACAAATATACTAGCTTGAAATGTAGAAAATAGCGATATACAAGAAAAAATTAAAAAATCTGATAAAATAATTTGACAAATATAATAATAATAAGTAATACGCTATATTTCATATTGTTTTAATTAAGTTTATCTAAAATAGTTCATTTTTTACTTTTATATTTGCGTCTGTATTCAAACTGCGTAAGATCCCATGTCCCGAGAAAGTAATATAGCACGCCGCTGGTTGAAAATATTCTTTAAATATGTTGTGTGTGTAACTTGAAGCGTGAGGCGAGTCCTAAAGTTGTGAACCATATAATGTGGATCCTTTGCAGAGGGCTGTAGGAGTGTAGCTTGTCTTCCTACACCAACATAAAATGTAAGTAAAAAATTGACAAGGGAATTGTGATTGAATTATATGGCGTAAAAGGAATGAAAAAAAAAATGAAACAGGAATTTAATAAATTGAGATTTTGTGCACATTAGAGTTTTTAATAAAGTATATAACATTTAAATTATATTAATTATGTTTACTACATTAATTTTCTTGAAATTGTAGATGCTGTTTTATTTATAAATAAGTAATTATAAAAAAACAAAAAATATATAAACGAATTTCGAAATCTTGCTGAGTTTCTTACAGTTTTGTGCACTTTCCGCGATTTTTGAAACATAATACTAATTATAGCAATGTTCATATTTAAAACAGAATGCTTAAATTGTGATACAAACTTTTACTCATGGAGGCCCATCGACTACCAAAACTTATTTATAACCGTTCATTACAATAAGACCATTCTTAAGAAAACAAATCAGCATCCTTAATTAAGATAATATATTTTTTTTAATTAATTTAAGACATTCAGAATATGGAGATTCAATCTATTAATGAAGCATAATTTGAAGAAATGTATTTAAACACCAAGCTACAGTTATTGAGCGTGATGTTTTTAGATGTAGCATAGGACAGTATAATGCTTTCAATAAAATGAGCGCATGAACGAAGCGAGTGCACCAACTGCACAAGTGTGTTATACATGATTTTTTCAGTTTTGAAATATATTTTTTTCTAAAAAACAAAACATTGTAATTTTTACTTCCCTGTACGAAGTAAAGTAAGTATTGTAATAGCGAAAAATTTCGATTTTCAGATTTCAACGGAAATATCCATTTTGACTATCGCTGAATCTATTTTGAGTACTTTCGGCTTGACTCCTGTACACGTACGTATACAGGGGCGGATTGGGCTGGTGGGATAGTGGGACATATACCACTGGTCCGAGATGTATTTGGGCCAAGAGGGCCGATCGACAATAACGATAATAATTTTTTATAAATAACGCAGACAATCCTCTAATTAAATCACAATTTTCAATGTTTTGTACAAATAAACGAAAATAAGTATCATATGGATTGTTTAATACATATATGATATTTGTTTAGAATCTGCTTTTTTTATTTCACCATTTGAGCAACGCATTTTAATGGCTTGAAAGAATTATTTGAAAGTAGGTTCAGCGACCTAAAATACATTTAAGAACTTATTTGTAAATAATTCGCCCAAACCATTAAATTGCGTCACTCAAAGAGTAAAATAATTGAAAAATTGAAAATTTAAAAATCACATACCCTTGTAGCCTATTAAATTATATACATTTTTTTGCACTTCACTTTTCAGTTGAAAGTGAGATACAATCAATCAGTCCTACATACAAATTTTTAACATTCTACGGCTAATCATTTTTGAGTAAGCAACAAATTCAAAAATCTCTTCGAGCAAAGAGCCCTTTTGGCACTGCTGATTGCAATTATAGCAGTCCCATATACAAAACTTCTACATTCCACGGATAATCATTTTTGAGTTATGCGATTTAATAAATAATATACTATTATTTATTAAATAGTTACGTGAGATATATATGTATGCTTACGTACGTACAGAAGTCACACCGAAACTAGTCAAAATGGGTTCAGGATGTTCAGTTATTTTCTTTAAAATTTAAAAACTGAAATTTTTCACGATTACAATATGATTACTTCGTACAAGGATGTAAAAACGATCGTGGGTTTTTGACACTGAGACTTTTCAGTTGGTACCAAAAAAAGTCGGAAAAAAGTTATTTCAAATTAACATCAATTTGGCGTATAGTGATGTTCCCTTATGAAACGCCAGCGACATCAATGTCAATTCCCATAACAATACAATCACCGATAGGAAATTATGCAGCTAATTAATAAGGCATGCATTCGACGGAATCAAAGACTTTGATTTATCGCTATAACAGGTATAGAATTTACTTGCACTTTTCAAAAATCCTATGGGGGCTGGGTCGAAACATTGGCAGTCCGCCTTACATATATCGCATAACTGAAAAATGATTATCCTAGAACGTTGAAATTTTTAATATGGAACTGCTATAACATCTACATGTATGTATGTATGTATGTATATGAGGGTTTTTAAGCGTTTTGCCGCTTTTTTGTCAACGCGACCTAGAAGATCTATTGTGACAACCCTTACTTAGTTTTCCGGAAGTAGATCCAGATTTTTGGTGAAGCCGATTAGGCCTCAAGTACCTGAAGTACTTGTTTCGTGACATGTTTTACTTGCATTTTAGTGATGCAGGTTGTCAGCCTACAGTCTCTGCAAGGCCAGCACACACCGAGCCGTTGTGCGGCAACCCATCCAAATGGACAGGGCGGGCTATGTTGCTTATCTACACGATCAGACAAGACACGCCACGACCACACAACCGTACTGGCTGACATAATCAACATCTACATAGTTATGCATCACTCTGTTTATTGCAATTGGCAGTGGCAAAAGGGCACTTTGTTATTCGTAGCGTTTTTTTAATTTTTTACATAACTCAAAAACGATTATCCGTAGAATGTTTAAATTTTGTTAATGAAATTACTATAACATTTAGTACTGCACCTTCATTCTTGGTTCCAAACGGTCTTTTCAAAAGGCCAGTTTACTTTTAGCAGAAACTTATATCGTTTTCAATTGGGATGCATTGAGTGCACTGCGGGCAACTGTCTTATTCAACTTGGACTTCCAATGCAAGCGAGCAACCATATTTGTATTCGATTGGGCCAGGTATATTACGTTCAGTGCGCACTAAGGACAACAAATACTGCACTGACTACCTTCGTGCAGTTATTTTCCAACATTGAAATGCGCGAACAATTCAAATATGCAAAAAAATATGATTGAGCAAACTTTACTTAGATCTTCATTTTCAAATAGTGATGAAGAAAGTATTGAAAAAGTATTAAAGCAATATCGAAAAAGGCCGAAAGTAAAAGATTTTATCATTAAAATAATACAACAATGAAGAAGTGATTACGAATTTTTTTATGTACAGTAAAGAAAAAAATGTTAATTAAATTAATAACTATGTATGAAAATAAACATTAAACACTAAATTAACTTTCATAAATTGAATATATGATTTGTGAGAAATATGTAGAAAATAAATGAAAACAAACTTCGTTTGCAAGTTTTTGAACGATTAATTGTTATTTACATATAGAGGGCTCAAAGAAAAAGTTTATGGTTGCGGATGAAACTTGAAGTCCGACGTGTAGCGAAGGGCTTTTATTTTTCCATTGCAGTTAAAAAAAGTTGGAGATTTATTTACACAATTAAAATCAAAAGTTGACGAAAACATCAGATCTAGTATAATATACCAAATACTTTGCATGGATTGTTCAGCAGAATGACTGGCGGCCAAATTTGAAGGTCATTTTTGGCGATACATTGGATTAAATTATTTAGTAGTGGTTTAAACCAGCATAGTTTTGCATTACTTCAGTGACGTCAGAGAGAGGGGGTATGACAACAAACTAACGAAAGAGGACAAATCTAAAACAGTAGCATTTAAAGTTTTTTTTTTGATAAGAGGAATAAACTTCTAAGGTCATATGCCGCTCGAGCAGATGCTGGAGCTTCAGTTCTACGCCGTGTTTTGCTCGTGGTCACCCATCCAACTATTACACGCGCCTACGGTGGCTAACTTGGGTGATTGAGTGAGCCGCTACTAATGCACGTAGCAGGGCCGTAGCCCCTTTAAAGTTTAAATCTATAATATATAAAACAGGGAAATATATTTGCAATACACAGAAAGTGGAGAGTTTTCATAATAATAATGGTATAATAGAATTGCAATTAGAAAACTTATTTATGAAATTAAGAAATTATAAAGTTTTATCCCATAATATCTACAAAAATATTATTTTCATTTACGATAATTTCTCTGAACAAATACTAATCTAGTTTTATAACACGTTGACAGCTTTTTGAAATGATCGTTTAAAAAAATTTTGAACCACTGTATTTTGGCGATATACACATTCATATTAAACGAAATGAACCTGATTCAATCGCCAAGAAAGACCTTTGAGATATCTTAAAATAAGACTACAGGAACAAGAACGCAACTGTTAATTCAGATCGTAATGCAAACGAGAAATGCGCCTTGGTAGATTACAGAAGCAACAGTCCGTGTCGGAATCAATGATGTTATCCTATTCGATTCTGTGAGCTTGGAGCATTGTGTAGAGTTTTGTTTAAATGATAAAATAATTTTTAGAATGTAAAAATACTAAAATTATAAATTTATCAATATAATAATGCAAATTTGATGAAATATATAGGTACATAATTATATTTTGTAAACATTTTTGTTAAACAAAATGTCTGTATTTTGCAAGTTCATCAATAAGTATAATTTTCTATTTCTTTCTTTTTGTTTACATTTAAAATTCATATTTGTTGAAACCCAATTTTTTTACTGCCTCATATAAGCAATATCCTTTAATTAATACAGATCAATTTTTCAATATTTATATAAAAAGAATTTTCTAAACAGAGTATGTAATTATAAAAATATTCGTGTGTTGTTTTAAACTTTACAAACTCAGAATTTTCCAAATATAATTTTATAATATTTAAATAAGTTGTTGACTAATTCGAAATTTTGTTGAAGCTTCACATTTGTGTATTTTTTTGAATTTGAATCAGCCAGTATGATTGTATACATGAACGTCGACAAAGTGTGGAAAGCAGATACAGCTTCTTTCCCTTTGGACTATGTGAAATATAATAATTTCTCTTTGATAATTATTTTTCCAAATTTTTATCAAAGTGATAACATATTTGTTGCTTCTTAGAAATCGATTTCTGTATTTTTATATTTTTATTATGATCCCCTTATTGAAAATTTTGTAGGCGCGTTTCCGATTTTAAACGTCGAGCCCGTTAATTTTTTTTCCCCATCTTTCTCTAATTTTTTCTTTATTACTGTCGCTTGTGTATATACCTATTCTGTGGTAAAACTATAAACCATACTTTTAATTTCCAAGAAAAAAATTCTTGCTGCGGAAAAAATTTAAATAAAAGGCTAACACTAAAGATGTTACATATAACAAATCTTAGAACTGATAGGTGTTGTATTTAAATGAGCGAAGTTTGTATTTTTAATCGAACGCATTAAAAATATTTCGCGCTGAAAATGCAACTAATTTGCATCTGACTTGACAACTGTCAAAAAATTACCTACTTTTGCATTGTTATTAGAATAAAAATGTTAACATTTTTTGACAATTGCAAAAAAAGTTATAGTTATAACGATAATATCGCCTGTTTCTACATGAATAGTGTACCTATTTAATTAAAATGTAAATTTTATTTATACTGTGACGTTTTATAAACGATTTTGTAAGTTATGACTATAAGTTGTTTTTAACACTCTTTGAAAATATTTAGCTTGTACGTGTTAGTACATTTTCATTAAAAAACAATGTTTTTTTTTTACATTTTACGAGTATATATTTTTTTTTGCTGTTAGAGGTGCAATGTGACCTAAACCAATTATTTAATTTTTTTGGGACGTTTAGATGTACGGCTGTATGGCAGTAATCTATCTTACCCAGCAAGTTGGAATAGTTGACGAAAAAAAATTTGGTATAGGCGACTCATCGAGCTGATTATTTATAAACATTTTTTTTTCCAATTTATTTTGTTGTCGAACATACAGGTAAAATTTTTGTGTAGTTTAACGAATAAACATTTATGAATTTTATTGGTTTAGTATCTATCGATCAGGCTATGTAAATTCAATAAAACTGAATAATTCATTAAACATTTAATAACGAGAGGTAATGTGTTGTACACACACATCAGATTTTTATTAATTACGTTGAAATTACACAACAAATTAGTCATATTTCAATTGCTTTCTAAACTTATTATGAAATATTCTCATTAGCTGTTCAACAATAAAAATATTAATTATTTAAATGATCCAAGAAATATGGAGAATAATCATAATACATTTATTACATTATCGCTAAACAAGGAAACGGTTTTTGCGCAATTGCATTTCTTGTCTTATCTATGGATAGATGGCAAATACGACAGCAACATTTCTTCATCAAGTTATGCAAATAAATGTGGAATGAAGTCCCTGTCAACCACAAATATACAAATTGAGTTACATATGAAAAGAACGAATAAATGAAACAGTTACATCCTATGTATATTGTTGAAAGAAGATTTGGAAAAAACAATAAAATATTGGGGTATTACTATAATTTGAATTTTATGCGGTAAATAGAAAATTAATGCCAAAATTTTAATCTACAACTTGTAAAAATTCCAATTTTAATGAGAATGCTGAAAAGTATCATTAAACCATAATTATTTTAATATTTTGTATAACCATTGGTACAATATTCTCTTTTAACTCTTATCTACAATAATATCTGTTGATTCGCCTCACCTAAACAATATCGGGAATTTCAACTTCCCTCGTATCCCCCAAAATAAAGTACGAGAAATTTTTGGAAAAACATTCGTATACCTACAGCATTTATTTAAAAACTATATTTACTATAAAAAAGTTTAATGCCTCAAATATTACTTTGCCTAACAATAATAAAAGGAAATAGTGGATGATGAATGAAATTTAATTTAGAAAAAATTAATTTCGTGCATTTGATTTACAATGTTGGCAACAACTGCACTCAAAGCGACAAATTGTTGGTATTGAACCATAATCACAAAACAGTGTGTGTTTTATTAAAAAATATATTGTACAAATCCTTTGGGTGAATTTTTTTACCGGATTCGTTCTATACTCATCCGGGAAAATGGCGTCCCCACATTTGACATGTAAATAACTATTTCAAATATTTATTTTAGTAGTGTATGTAGAATTTAAAACAAACTTTCTGTTTTATACATTCATATGATATCATTCTAATATAGTATAACTAGTAGGGAATAGATAGCCGTAAGCGAGGTTTACCGAGTAGCGGAATAGTATATTCTGTAACTACTAACTAGTATGGTGTAGATAATTTCTGCGAAAGCGAAAAGTCTATAGGCCGCGCCGTTAACGAGGTCGACGGTTTCGCGAGTGGCGGAAATACTATTCCGTACAAGTTTAACACTATACTTTCTCTAACACTATTTAGTTTACGTAAAGATACCCTTTTACAATTTGACAGTTGACAAAGCAGATTTTGAAACCATTGCTTTTCCCCATATATTTTAATAGGTAAATTTAAAAATTAGTGGGCTTTGTCTGTCTGTTATTCTCTAACAAAATGTGTTCATTCTCTACTAGTTTTCAGATGTAGAATATGTGAATACCTTGGTAGTGTTAGAGAAAAATATTTATATAAAATAAAAAAGATTAGATTACAACTAAGGTGACAATATGTCCCGATTGTTTCGGGACACTCACGAATCTTCAGTCGTAATTTTGATTTTTTCAACTCATTTTGATATAAAGCCTTCGCCACAAATCATCCCTAAAACGGTGGTTCATAAGAATATATTATATTTTCTTTCTCTGGAGTTGAGTCGAGAGGTATGTTAATACCAAAGTAAATTGCGATGAAAATTGCACGAACTTTTATAAAAAAAATCAAAATGGATTTTTTTAAAGAAGCATTAATTGAAAGCTTGAGAGATATACAATGTGTACAACGAAATGCGGAACAAAGGATTTTAACATTGGATTTCAAAAAATTGCAGATACAGATTTAGAGCAAAACTAACACAGTCGTATTCATAATTACAAAAAGCAGGTCTAAACTAAGACTATTTTATTACTAAGTAAAATCATGCAATTTTCTTTATTCTTAGTGAAAATTAATCACTGAACCTGGTTTAAGCTAGCTCAATTAATCGGTGTATCAATTAAACGGATTTAACTGTATTTGGGCATTCCCGATCAAAATACAAACCTGGCGCCTAAGTAGCTTATACGTATAGATCTCGAGGTAGTAATTCACAATCGAAATTACCGGTAATAGCACTGTTTTCCGACGTTCAAGATGGCCGTCGTACGATGGGCAAATGTCAGATGACAGTTCATTCCAGTTTTGCCACTTTCGGATGTAAGAAATTTGGGAGATTTTTCAAAGAATAACGGTAGATTTTCAGTAGATTTTTTTTTGTATTACCTATATGTCATTTTTTTGCAATATAATCTATTTAAGTTATGTTTGAAACAAAAAGACGATTTCTTTGTTTTGTCTTTAATAAAGGCTTTATTAGAAGACTTTCACAGAAGAGTCGTTGCATAATTATATAAAGTTTGAGAATTTCTGGAATAATGTTTATTTAATTTACCAATAGAGGGAAGAGTAGCGTATTAAGCGATTACTACTAAAACTAAAAACAGTTTGTATTTTATTTTGACGAAACTTTACGATGATTAGTTTTAATTTTGAAATTTATTTTCAGTAAATAATTCGGTAGAAATCAATGGCTTTCGGTAGATCGGTAGAATGAAGAGGTAGTTGGCAACACTGGTTCATTCGTTCTTTATTCTTTGTGAATGATTCTGGTTCATTCTATCTTACCTTATTACTTTTTGGTTCGTGTTTGTTTGTGTTCTGTGAGTGTTTTCTCATAAATATTTGCGATATTATTACTATTATTTCAAAATTGTTAACCTTTATCTTATCTTAGTTGAAATGTAGTGAACAAACTAGTTGATTTCCAACTGGTAATTTTATGCTCGCTGCTTTTTTCACATTTCGCGGAGAAGTACAATCTGACTTTAATCGTGGTACGCTGATAATTGTAATTTTTTCTTTCGAGTTTAGGAACAGATTGAATCGTTTTTTTCACGACTTATTTAAATTTGAGACGCAACCCGACACACAGCACTTTAACTATCTTTTTTGTTGTATCACTTTGACATTTTGCGCACAAAAATGGCGCCTTTACAATAAGGCTCGGGCACATACGTCATGAAACATGGCGCTGAACAGCTGAATGGTAGGCAAGAGCAGCGTTGTTTGCATATGATTTTCATTGAAGTAACACCTGTTTAGCAGTTAATGTCGTTTTTAGTTATGGATATGTTAAGTAAATATTTTAATACTCGTAAAAATGAAGCGAAGAAACGTTATTTAGAAAAAATATCATTATTAAATAATGTGGATCCGTACACGATTGATGAAAAGAATTTGGTAACGGATGTGAAGAATTTACCTCAAATAACAAATTATGATATATATATAATTGTGAAAAAAAGTGCATACAAAAATGAAGAATTCAAAGCGTATAAAGGTTTAGATGCATATAAGTTTTTTAAATGTGGATGGATCATTTTCTAACTGTCCTGTAAATCTGCATGTCCTGTTGCTTAAATCCAAGCTTGTCGTCTTCTCTTTTTTAATTCATTTCCTGTCATCTGCTATCGGTTCCTTTCGGAATTCGAAAAAATGAAATTTTATATCTATCCGATCTGCTACCACAATCAACAACGCAGCAGATTATCGGCATTTTTTATTTTCTAAGTATATTCATAATATAAAACTATTACAAAACCTTTAAATCAATATAAAATACTTACTCAATTAATGAAATTATGTTTTCATATAAATAAAGTAAGTAGTGTTCTTTCTTAAACTGAAAGATAAACATTCATTCACTCTGATCTGTCATATGCTTGCCACCAAGCATGTTACTACCGATCAGCTGTTTGCCTCGATATTGTGACGTCAACTGCCCGAGTCTTATGGGTTTAGTAGTACCAGAGCTAGAGTATGAATTTAATTTGCGAGTAGATGACCATTTAAAATTAACATCTTGTAGTTATACAGGGTGTTCCATTTAAGCGTGCCACCATTGCTATCTCGAGAACTACAAGAGCTACGAGGTTGGTTAAATTAGCAAAGAACCACCATTTTACAAGACTATTACAATGAGCAAAAAAAATATTTTTTTCGACCAGTGGTTCTCAAAATACGGGACACAACTTTCTTATTTTAAATGGGAACATATGTTTATTTTTAGGTTATTCGATAGAGTATTTTTTTCTGAATTGAACGATATGAACATAGTACGCAGAAGCAGAAGAGTCTAGAAAGGTTGCGATGTTACTTTATGCAATGGGAGACGAAGTACATGATATATTTGAGTCCTTTCTGTTAAAACCAAATGAAGAAAAGAAATTAGACCTCGTACTTTTTTTAAATTTAACGAACATTATATTCCGGCTACAAATGTCACTTATGAACGTCACATATTTTTCAACCGCAAACAACAAGAATCCGAGACATATGAACAATATCTAGCATCCCTAAAAAATTAAGTATAAATTGTGAATTCTCTACACTACAAGAAAGTCTAGTTCAGGATATATTTATTAGTGGAATAAGAGATAAAGACCTTCAGGAAACGTTATTAAGAATAAAAGACGTAACATTACAAAAGGCGATGGACATATGTAGAACGAAGTCAGTAGTATCACAACAAGTAAAAGAAATTAAACAAGAAATAAATATTGATGTATTACGTCACACTAAATCAAAAAATCAGAATTACAAGCAATTTCAAAAACATGATTTCAATAACTCACAAGAAACTTATAAAAATTTTGAAGACAAACCCTGTAGAAAATGCTACGCGTTTGGAAAAACGTGTGCAAAATTTCAAAGAAAAAATCATTTTGCAAAAATGTGCAAAACAAAACAAGTATACGAAATAAATCAACAAGAAAGCGACTCAGATCAAGAAGGACCGTACGTGATTGACGTATTAAAGAAGAAAAGTAAAGAAAATTGGTATACAGCAGATCTTCACATAGGCAATGGGAAATGTACCTTCAAAGTAGACAGCGGAGCGCAGTGCAACATTTTAAGTTTGAGAAGTTTTGAAGACCTTAATCTGAATAAGTCGACGTTAAAGAAGAGTAATGCCCGAGTAACTTCCTTTACAAATAACGAAATTCCAATAATAGGTAAATGTTATATAAATTGTATGTATAAAAATAAAACTGTAAATTTAGAATTTCTGGTTACCAATATGAACTGTGTCAATATTATTGGATTAGAATCGTTAGAAAAATTAAACTTACTTAAAAGAGTCGATTCAATTTTAGAAAACAATAATATTATGCAATCAGAAAAGTTCTCAAATTTATTTAATGGAGAAATAGGTTGCATTCAGGAACCAGTTCATATTGAAATCGACCAGAATGTAAAACCAGTAGTATTACCTTGTAGAAAAATAGCTTTCAGTTTAATGAATAATGTAAAGATAGAACTAGACAAAATGGTTGAAAAAGGTATAATAGAATCAGTAGTAGAACCTTCTGATTGGGTGAGCCAAATGATTATTGTACAAAAACAAAATAAAACATTAAGAATTGTTCTCGATCCTAGACCACTTAATGTTGCTATCAAAAGAGCTCATTTTCCATATCCTAGTATTGATGAAATTTATTCACAAATGAATGGAGCTAAATGGTTTTGTAAATTGGATAAATCAGGATACTGGATGTTACCTTTATCTAAAGATAGTTCAAAACTATGTTGTTTTCAAACCCCTTGGAGAAGATATCGTTACCTTAGACTACCATTTGGTTTAAAAAATTCTGGTGAGATATTTCATAGAGTTATACGTCAAAGTTTCGAAAATATAAAAAATGTAATGACTTATCAAGATGACTTGATTTGTTGGGCAAATGATAAAAATGAGTTAAATAAAATTTTGATAAAAGTAAACCTGCTCAACAAAAAAGTATTAATTTTTCGTAAATAAAATAAAATTTCTCGGATATATATTTAGCAAAAAAGGAGTTTAAGTAGACAATGATAAAGTAAAAGCTATGGTAGAATTAAGAACCCCAACAAATAAGAAACCTTTGATGAGGATATTAGGTATGTTTAATTATGTGTCAAAATTTATACCTAATTATGCTGAACTTTCTGAACCTCTAAGACAATTATTAAAAAAGGATATTATATTTTCTTGGACAAGTAATCATTATAAATGTTTTGATGATTTAAAAACCAAACTAATCAAAGCACCAGTATTGGGATTTTATGATTCAAACAAAAATTTAATTTTATCAGTTGATGCAAGTTCTAAAGGTTTAGATGCTTGTTTAATACAATCGAATAAACCTATAGCTTATGCTTCCAGAGCGCTCACAGAAGTTCAGTGCAAATACGCTCAAATAGAAAAAGAACTGTTAGCTGTTGTTTTTGGTTGTGAACGTTTTAAACAATTTATTTACGGCAGAAATGTAATTGTAGAAACCGATCACAAACCATTGTTAGGCTTATACAATAAACCTCTAAATAAAGTTACTGTCAGATTGCAAAGAATGTTATTAAAATTACAACCATTCAATTTAACATTTATTCATAAACCTGGTAAATATTTATTTATAGCAGATACGCTATCTAGAGAATTTAGTTTAGAAGGTTGTAATAGTGAATTTGAATTTGACAATGATATAGAATTACAAGTTAAATTATTAATTGATAATTTATCAGTGACTGAACAAAATTACAATTTATTCCGAGCTCATTATGATAAAAGTTCCTCTCTACAAAAACTAAAAAATTATATTACCGAAGGTTGGCCAGAATTTTATAAAGATGTAGATGATAATCTAAAGAGTTATTTTCAATTTAAAGAGGATTTATGTATTTTGAAAGAATTAATCTTTGTGGAAAGTAAAATTTTGGTGCCTGATACTTTAAAAAATGAAATGTTAATAAAATTACATTCAGGACATCCAGGAATATGTAGAATGATAGACAGGGCTAAACAATGTTTATTCTGGCTCGGAATAAATCAAGATATAAAGAAGTTTGTACAGTTATGTAAAACATGTTTAAAATTTCAAGATAAGAAGTAGCTTCTGATATTTTTTAATTAAATCATAAATATTATTTAATTATTGTTGATTCACTTTTAAATTTCATTGAAGTCTCTACTTTGAATAATTTAAAAAGTATTACCGTTATAAATAAAATGAAATCAAATTTTGCAAGATATGGTATTCCTCTTAAATTATTCACAGACGGTGGAACATGTTATAATTCAGAACTATTTAAAGAGTTTGCGAATAAATGGGGTTTCAAACATATAATGTCAAGTCCTCATTACCCCAAATCAAACGGTTTAGCAGAATCGGCTGTAAAAATTGTTAAGAAAATGTTAAAAAAAATGTTTTGATAATAATGAATCCGTATTTAGCATTATTAAATTATAGAAGTACACCGAAAGGTAATGTACATTTTCCAGCACAAATATTAATGGGAAAATCTATCAGAACAAATATACCATGTAATTTTAAAAATTTAAAACCTAACTTTAATTATAAAAGTGACATAAAATTAATTCAAAACAATAAAATTAAATCCGGTTTATATTATAATAAAACTGCCACAAAAAGAATAAATTACAAAATTAATGAAGAAGTCATGTTTAAAACAGATCCTAAATGTTCAATTTGGTCACATGGTCTAAATAAAAGAATATGTGCAGAACCTAGATCGTATATTATAGCTGATGATGGGGGTAAAGAATATAGACGAAATGAAATCCACATATCTCCTATTAAAAAATCTATTTGTAACGATGATATTATCAATCATGAAAATAATAAAAGTGAATCAATTAAGAAATTAAAAAATCGCGAAGAATCATTTATTAAAAATTTAAATAACTATACAACACGGAGTGGTCGACTAATTAATTCAAATAAAAAATTTCAATAGTATCAAATTTAATTAAGGAATTATTATTATTGTTATTGTTAAATTTATAATTATAAATTTTGTAAAAGAGGAAGATGTTGTATGTTAGAATTTAATTAAGTAAGCTTAGAATAAAAAAGTAGTTAGCAACAAAATGACAGATTGAAAACAGAATATAAAAAATATATTAAAACATAAAGCATAAACGTATATGTGTATTAATTGTACTTAAATAAACGTATGGAGTACACTACAACTATCAATAAACAAAAATAACACTAATTTAATAATAATCATTATTAATAAAGACTTAATTAATAAATAATAACACTTACTTTGTCTGTATTTATGCGATGAATTTTGAATGCCATAGTAACGGTTATCAAGGTGGCAACCATATTATTGTTTGAAAACATGGGCTACGTCATCGCTCTTAACAGGTCTATTCTATTAAGGTACCTTTTACAACTAATTGAAGAAAACAGTAAAAATATCAAAATTAAATTATTAAAATAAATTAATTAAAATGAACATAATAGCGATCCAAATATTTCATTTGGGGAGAATTTCGCAAAACAGTTATTAAGAAATGTGAAAATAGTATTTGATTTAAAGTTTTGTTAAATGTAGAGTTCATCTAGTAATATATTTTATATAAACCGGACTTAAAACCAAATAAAATAATATATATACACATTTATAGCCAGTGGCACGTATTTTTTTCGCTCTGTGTTTGTACTGAGATTTACTAAGTATTTTGTAAGTTCTTAATAGTGAAAGTTATATCATCATATTCAGTTTTTGTGTGACATTGTTGTACAAAATTGTGGACGCTTTCCTGTGAGTAGATTTTGAGTTTTTATTAAAAATTAGTGCACGCACTTTGCAAATATTAATTAAACAAGTGACTTCTTCACACCTGAGAGTTATGGCTGTCATATGTCCAAAGTGCGATCGTGCTGTCAAGGTCCGAAACCCCAATGTAAAATGTCTCAAGTGCGACCAAACTTACCATCCAATGTGTGTCAAAATCAGCGAAGAGCATTTAAGTTTAATAAAAGATAAAGGCTTCTCCTGGCATTGTGAACAATGCCGTGAGTCCGTACTAAGTGACGAAATTCAAGGGCCTTCTGACCGGAGCATTAAATTGAGTGATTTAAATTCACTATTTGAAAAAATGAAATTAGATATTTTAAATGTTATTAACAACAAACTCGAAGAATTAACTAAATCTGTTGGTTTTTGTTGTGACAAAATAGTTGATTTCGAAAACAAATTAGCTATCATGGATAAAAAAGTAAAAGATCATGAACGTGTTAAAAATGAAAACATGCAATTAAAATCAAATGTTAAAAATCTGGAACATAAAATAAATAGCTTGGAGCAATATTCTCGAATAAATAATCTAATAATACATAATTTCCCGTTTAAAAATAATGAAAACATAACTGATATTATAATAAAAACTGCAGGGGAAGTTGGTATTGCTATGAATGAAAGTGATATAGACGTCGCTCACAGGCTACCAAAAACAAATAAATCAAAACCACCTTCAATAATAATCAAATTTAAATCGAGAACGTTAAAAGATAAAATTATTATGGCTGCTAAAAATAATAAAAATTTAACAACTAAATTTTATTTTCCATTGGTTGCTGAAAATAAACTTTTTATTAGTGATCATTTAACACATTATAACAGTGAGTTGCTAAAAAAAACACGTGAACATTTCCTCAACAAAGGTTACAAATATATATGGAACAAAAATTGCAAAATTTTTGTCAGAAAAAATGAGTCCTCTCAAATTATTACGATAAGCCACGAAGAGGATTTATCAAAATATTAATGACTTCATAGCGTTTCAGACTGTTGCCCGTTCCTTAATTATTTGTTTATTTTTGTATAACTTCGTCCGATGGTTCATTCACCTTTTACTAATAACACAGCTGCTGATGGCGATATCAACTACAATAGATTTTTATTTGGACATATAAATGTGCAATCTCTAAATTCATGTTTTTCAATATTTAAGGATTTTGTTTTTAATGAAAATTTTGATATACTAGCTGTTACAGAAACATGGATATGTGACTCCTCTCCCTCTCACTTGTTCTCAATTGATGGTTATAAATTGATCAGTGCTCAACGCTATAATAAACGTGGTGGTGGTGTTGCATTCTATGTACGAAGTAACATGCAGTACAAAATTCTAAATGTAAAAGATATGTGTTCCTCAGTGGACAACGTAGAGCATTTATGGATTCAAGTTAATGTACAGCATCAAAAAATTATATTTGGAGTAGTTTACAATCCACGATTAGATTATTACAAGGAATTAACCATTCTAGATTCCATAACAGCTCTTCTTCTTCCTCAGTGTGATCTTATGCTGTATGCAGGCGACTTAAATGTTAACCTACTATCAAATGATGCTAAATCAGATTATGTTAGCAGCTTGTTATCAGCTTATGGTATGCATCAATTGATAGATACTTATACTCGCCCAGTATCAAAATCTCTTCTTGATGTAATAGTTATATCTGATAAATCATTTTGTGATTTCTCTGGAATTATTGAATGTAACGAATTCTCTGATCATAGTTGTGTTTTTTGTAAATTAAAAATATCGAAAGTCATATCGCAATACAAATACAATAATATTCAGAGACTTCAAACACTTTAATTCTGAGGAGTTCATGGTTGACTGCAATAGAATACCATGGATCAATATAACATTATTAGAAAATATTAATGAAAAAGTTACTTATTTAAATGACAATATTTTACAATTATTTAACAAACACGCACCCATAAAATGTATAAAGACTAATAATGTGTATTGCCCATGGATAACACCTGTAATTAAAATCATGCAGAGTAAGAGAGATAGAGCACTTGTTCAATATAAAAAAAAATAAAACTCCCGCGAAATATGAGTATTACAAGCAGTTACGTAATCTTACAACAATTGCAATACGTAGGGAAAAACAGGCTTTCCTTGAATCTGCTATAAACAAAAATATAAACAATTCAGTTGCTCTATGGTCAAACTTAAAACGCATAGGAATAAAAAAGCAGGCAGCTGTGAACATCCCAGAATCACTTTGTGAACCTCAAAATTACGGAAAGCATTTATTAAATAAAATAAGTACGTCATCTATAAATCCTTGTACATTAAATTATTATCTAAATAGCAAATATGTAGACCAACCTGGCGAATCGTTTGAATTTAAATGCATAAGTAGTGATACTGTTACAAATATTTTACATCATATCATATCTAATGCAGTCGGTGTAGATGGCATTTCATTGAAAATGATTTTTTTAATTTTACCAGTAATTGTTGATTACATAACACATATCATAAATACGTGTATATTAGAAAATATAGTACCTGAGGTTTGGAAAATTGCAGCAATTAGCCCAATAATGAAAAAACAAGACTGTAATACATTTGACGATTTAAGACCTATAAGTATCCTACCAACTCTGTCTAAAGTTCTTGAAAAAGTGTGCTACGAACAGATGAAGATGTATATTCTTGAAAATCAAATCATACCTGCTAACCAATCAGGATTTCGATCAGGTTACAGTACCACTACATGTTTGTTAAATATTGTAGATAACCTACTAAATAATTTTGACAAATCTAATCCTTCTCTTTTGATACAAATAGACTTTTCAAAAGCATTTGATATGATTGATCACAATCTATTACTTGCTAAATTAAAATATTATAATTTTACAGAAAATGCAATATCATGGTGTAAGAGTTATTTGGAGAATAGATTATATTATATTAATATGCGTACCAACGAAGGAGTTCAGTGCTCGTCAAATTTTCCCCTACAGTGTGGTGTTCCGCAAGGATCAATTTTAGGACCGTTGTTTTTCTTAATTTTTATAGCTGATATGCCAGAAATATTTACGAATCCTTGTAGCTCAGTTCATTCGTATGCGGATGATACCCAAGTTCTTGTAACTCTGGATCGTACGCTTATTAATGAACAATCTGCAATAGTAAATAAAGAACTAAATAATCTTGTATCATGGGTAAATAACAACGGATTAAAAATTAACACAGATAAATCTTCACTCCTTGTTGTGGGTAATCATAATGATATACCAAACATTGTATTGGATGGAACTATACTGACGCAAAAAGATCATACAAAAATTTTAGGGCTTTATGTTGATAAAAACTTGAATTTCAAACAACATTTAAACTCCAAATTACGTGCGGCTAGATTAAAACTTCGGCAATTATTTCATTTTATCCATGATATTGATTCTTCAGTAAAAATTAAATTGGTAAAATCTCTTATTCTTCCCTTATTTGATTATTGTGCGTGTGTGTATATACCAAATCTCAGTGAAACTGAAAAACAAAGAATTACATTAATTCAAAACTCTTGTTTACGGTTTGCCTATGGTGTACGTAAATATGATCACATTTCACAATACCGCAAAGTCTCTAAAATGCCTAATATTAACAATCGTGTAAAATATTTGTATTTATGTTTATTGCATAAAATTAGGATAACTGGTACGCCATCATATTTGTTTGACAAACTTATTCGTAAAGAATACAATTACTCATTACGAATCAAGGATCTATATATAGTACCTTCCTTCAGAAAATCAAAATATAAAGGTTCCTTCTCTTATTTGGCTCCCACATTGTATAATAACATTCCAAATGATCTTAAAATGCTTTCTGTAAATAGTTTCAAGAAAAATATAAAAATGCTCCTTGTTTGAAATTATAATGTTATATGTTGATTATTGTAATGATTGTTAAAAAATAAGTATGTAAATGTCTGGCTATATATGTAAATTCATAAATTGTTTATACGGTTAGGTGGAAGAACAGCCTTTGGCTGAACCTCGCCATTGATGAATCTGTCAATAAAGTCTATTATTATTATTATTATTATTATATAAAAGCTTTCACATGACGTAAAAACAAAAGTGCTGAAAATATTCCATTTTAGCGGGCTTTTGTTTTCACAGTGATTCAGCAGTGGGCCGGAGAGTTGAAATCACGGATGAGGCGATATGATTGACGCATGCGTGACGGGCAAGCTTGGCGCGTCGGCAAACTAGCGACCAGCGTTGCCCTTTGCACTGCTTGACCGCTCTTTTTCTACTTGTCATTTCAACCGTTTTCATTCGCTCCACACATATGTTGCCCTGCCAAGAGCTTGACAGGTTATTTATTCAACTTTAAAAAGATAGTTCGGAACTTTTTATTAAAAACTGTGTAATCTATTCCCCGTGGTAAAAATGTGTGAAAATAATTACAACATGCACATATTATCCAGGTCTGAGTTATCAAATCCAAAAAGATGATGTCACCTTCTATTTAAAATGGAATATAATTTTCTCAATCCACATCCCAAGGACCCAAACCGGAACTGGACCGAAATTTTTATTTTCAGATGTCAAACTTGAATCCGAACCCTAACCTGTTTTGTTTATTTCGTTTATCACTTTTTTTTAAATAATTTGCCTTATAAGGGATTTTAGTAGCGTTCCAGCATTGGAACACTAGGCATTGAATATATTTTAAAATAAAAATTCATAACATATATATATATATATACAGGGTGAGTCATCGAAATGCCCGTCTTCGATATCTCCGTTGTCGTTAGAAATACAGCATAAATTTATTAACAGAATTTATTCATCCACTCAAGGAGTCTAACGTAAAATTATTTTCACATATACAGGCTGCTGCATTACGGCATGGCGAGAATTGTTTGCCTTTTTTTAAATGGAACACCCTATATATTTTTACATTTTTTTAATTGTATTTTATTCTCCTATACGGATATATGAATTTTGTTTTAATTTTCCGCGGCGTTGCCAAGTTATTCTGTTTATTCTCTAAAAAAGACCAAATACACGCATTGCGTTATAAAGACATACTGTAGTTATTTTAACAAGTAAAAATTAAGAATTTTTTTTTCTGTACAACTGTAACTATACTCTATGTTCTCACATATTTTTTTTTAAGTATAATTATACAGGGTGTTCAATAAAGCGAATCAAATTTACTCAATTTCAAATGACTATAACTCACCATTTTTAAATGGAACAGCTTATATTTTATAATTCAGTGTCTTTTTGTATTATCTTCACATGTTATTAAGGGTATCCTAATTTATGCTGTATTTCTAACGACAACGGACATATCGAAGGCGGGCATTTCGATGACTCAGCCTGTATATATATTATATATATTATATTTCATGTAATTTTGCAGAGGAATAGTAACCATATTTTTTTACTGAGCAATGATTTTTTTATTTGTTAAAACCAATTTTGCTCTATAGAATTAGCAACTATATAATTTTTCATTTTATAAACAGACTCCAACTATATTCATCATAGCATAAAACGAGTAGGTACTTCATAAAAATCTTAAAATTTTCAATTAAAAAAATAACACATTGTTATCTAGGGATATACGAATGTGAAATATGGTAACTCTGTTGAATGAGGCACATTTTTCTGTTAATATGCATTTAAAATGTTTATAAATCTATATATTATGAGATATAAAACTTTAATATCTTTTTATATTAGTTTTATTTACTCGGTTTTCATATTCTCAAATACTATAAATCATATTAAAAAACATTTAAAAATATTCCAGGTTATCAATTTGACATTTAAAGTGGAGTGCAGTTGTTTGAAGTACCAATTTTACATCAACAAAAATACCAAAAATAGTTTAACAATATTTTATATTATTAAACTGTTTTCGATATAATTATAGGGCAAATGTTAAAGTAAAGTATAAAAATAATAATTTTGAATTCTTGACCATATTTTTCCTCATATCCTTCAATAAGGATAATAATACTTTTATCATTTAATGTAACTGCAGAATTATTCTCAAATGGCCGTTTGTTGGATATGTTATAAATCCTGGTAAATTCTCACTTTTCATTAAATTTATTAGTATAAACATAATTTGATATTTAAAAAGAAAATTAATAGTATTATTTAGATAAAAAAATCTGGTGTGTCCAACACAATACCTCCCGCCACTGTAGTAGTAGTTTGTTATTGCAGTTCAGAATATTTTTAATTCATTTCATACCTAAAATTTCTTTCATAAAATTTGTATGACCAATATGACAGCTATTTTTGAAGTTACTAAAACCGGAACCGAACTGACTTTGATTCACGCATGCAAATACATTCCTAATATATTTCTTCCATCTTTTCAAATATTACAATAAAATTACTTCATTTTTACTTATTTTATCTTTTAAACTTACTTACATCAAAATTGACATCATATGTCAAATTTTGTCAACATATGAATAACTCATCTGTTTTATCGAAATTACTCAGCCTAAACGATATGTAAAATTATTATAATTTATATATTTTTTTCTATCTAGCTAGAAGTTATATATAAACGTAATTATGCAGATCGGTAGAAAATTAAAAAATCTTTATATTTATAATAACGAAATTTGCGAAAGTATGGTATTTAGACGTATTTTTTAGCAAAAACGGTTTAAAGCTTTAAGTAAAGTACTACTTCCGGTTAACCAATTGTAGTCAAAATCTAATCAGTTCATCATATTAGAATATAACTCTTAAATACCAAATATTGTATTTTTTACATGTATCGTATTGGAGTTATCGTGGACGAAAAATCGTCACAGACACACATACACACTCAGACACACACACGCACACACACACACACACACACACACACACACACACACACACGCACACGCACATACGCACACACGCACACGCGCACACACACACACACAGGCATACAGACATCACGGTAAAAATAGTAAAATCGTATTCTAGGGATCCTAATTCGTGCTCTTATGTTGAAAACTCACATTCGAGAAATATGATCAAAAACAATACCTCCCTTATCTATATATTGATAGGCGGGAGGTAAAATAGTAAGATATTCTTACTTTCCCAATAAGGCGCTGTTATGAGTCTTGTGTCTTATTGGAGCAACTTAAATAATATTCAAAATAAGTCCGGAGAATTATTTATTTCCAAATAAAACATTAACATTTTATTTAATGATCGTTACTCATTCATTTCAACTATAAATAAAAATTTCTATATACTTATAAAGTAAACTGTTAGTCCTTTCAGCGAGTCAAATTAGTCATATACACAGATTCATTATTTAAGGTTAATATGAAAAATACTGACAAAAACCAAAAAGTGTATAGGTATAGCAAATGTGCAGAATAACTAGTAAAAATTTAAAAGAAATAAATTGTTTTTTTGAATCTTAACCCAAGATTGAACCTAAGAAATCGCTCCTGAACCTGTTTTCAATGCGAAGTTGCAGAATCTGCATCGAAAGCCGAATCCAGATTTCGTCCAATCTACAAGTACGTGAAAAGTAACTCTGTATAAACTCAAAAGAGGGCATAATGTATGCACTTTATGCCCAGTTGTAGGAAAAGTAGATTAATAAGCCTTCTTTTCAGAAGTAATAAAAAAATTATTTCGTGTTAAAAAACTTTAAATTAAATAGAATCAATTAAATATAATAAAATAAATTAAAGTTTTCCGACATTGGGATAGTATAAATTAATAATGATAAATATCGGAAAATTGCTATCGATACTAAAATACCGGTTTCGAAAGAAACGTATTGCACTGGTATTGTATCAGTAGTAACGGAATATTCGTAAGTCCAAAATATTTGACGCTAATATGAATTTAGTAGGGGTTTAATTGTTATTGTATTATCATGTTTTGCAATTTGAATATTTGAAATTCTGCTACATTCCTTCTTAATATTAATTACATTTTATTTCAATTGCTACAAATATATTTTCACATGAGAATTTGTAAAAATAAATTTATTGTTATATGTAAGAAATTACTTTAAGGAGTAATTGAGAGTCAGTGCATAGAGGCAATAAAACTGACGGAACTTAGCTCAAAAAATTCTTGGTCAAAAGTATGGATCTCAATAGGGCAGCTGTTGATGTTAACGCTTACAAGCAGCGTAATTACTTTATTTCACCACTATGAGATACTTACAATTAACAAATTAAAAAATTTCTCTATTATTATTGCTTTCCATATATGTATATCAATTAAGGGCAGTGTTGACAAGTGAAAGGATTATTTATGCAAATGTCAAAAATTCATAAATTAAAATACATTTTTGCACTTATTCAAACCGAAGTAGAAAAAAATGTATGGAACCTGAAGGATACCAGGCAGTTATTTAATTTCTGCTCTTAAAAGACTCGTCTTCGTTTCGTTTTATAATTTTCGCATGCGTCAAATAACAACCTTTGTTTTCTTACTTATTACATAAATAGCTATTACATTGGTATATGTATATGACAATACACATATGTTATTCGTATGTATTTAGTGTATTTTTATAAATAGTTTATGATAAATATACCTAATAATAAGATTTCTTTGTCATATAATTTTTTATGCTCGAATTATTTAATTTATATTTGAATTAAAAATAAGAAATCAGTGACATTTCATGTTCAACTATTCGCAATCGAAATTCTGATTGTAATTCATTCTATTCATTACCTTATTACTTTGTGGTTCGTAGTTTGTTTGAGTACAACTACAACAGAGTGTTTTCTCGTGAATATTTGCGATGTTATTATTATTATTTCATCATTGTTAATCTTTATTTTACTTGAAAAAGTGTAGTAATCAGGGTTATAATACAGAATACAGTGAACAAACTCGTCGATTTCCAAATAGTGATTTGATCACTTAAACCATCATCACTGATAATAATTGTCATTTTCTTTTTCGAGTTTGAGAACAGATCGAATCGTATTTTTCGCGACATCTTTAAATTTGAAATGCAACCAGACATACAATATTTCAAGTTTTTTTTTTTGGAAAGAAAAATTCATTTAGTAACAATAATTTTTCAAATACGCTATCCGTCACTATGACACGCACAAACCTGACGCCTGTGCGATGGGTTTTAGTAGTACGTATTTTTTCGCCAGAGTGCGAATTTAAGTTACGATTGCGAATTCCTCATAAAAAATATTTTTGTTGTGTACTCTCCACGTCAGCTAAAGTATCCGGTAGATGATGTTGCTAAATGTCCTTTTCAGTTTAAATATAGCATTATCAATATCTGAGATAAAGCAAATTGACATACCCAGTAATGGGAAAGTAGCCGTGAATGGATATATTTAAATATTAGTTAGTGAAGAAATAGGTCTCTATAAACAGTTAACTGTGATATTTGTCGTCATCTATGAATGAAAAGTTATATTAAGTTAAAGTGTCTTTGGTTTTTTGAAATTTTCAGCTGTTCTAATTAAGAAGCCTAATATTGTGTACGACTTTTTTGTTATGAAGTCAACATGCAGATCAAATATTAATTTTTTATCTAATATAAATCCCAGATCTTTTACTTGTGACACAGGCGTAATCATTTCGCCGGAGAATTATAGGAGAAGTTTATAGTATTTCTATTTCTCGAAAAAGTTATATGACAACATTTTTATATGTTTAGAAATAGCTTGTTAGCTTTGGTGTATTAATAGAAACGATTAATGCCTTCTTGTATAGCTAAGCAATCCATGATATTATTTATTGAATGATACATTTTTAGATCATCAGCGTATAATAAAAAGTTACAATATTTAAAGCATTGACGAACGTCATTAATAAATATATTAAACAATAGTGGACCCAAGTGAGAACCTTGAGGTACTCCAGATGGAATAAAAATGTCTTTGGATTGAAAACCATTTATTGTAACTCGCTAACTTCTTCCTGTTAAGTAGGATTGAAACCAATCAAGAAGTCTTCCACATACACCGAAATCAGAAAGTTTTTTTAAGAGTAAGGAGTGATCAATTGTATCAAATGCCTTGCTGAAATCAGTGTATATGGAGTCAACCTGACTATGCTCATCCATAGATTTTAAAATTTATCGTTATATGTAAGAAGATTTGATTTGACCGATATACCAGGGTAAAAACCATGTTGCTGGGGAATAATAAATATTTTCGCCAAAGAAAACAAAATATTATAAAAAAAAAATCGAAAACTTTTTCAAATATATTAAGTTTTGAAATTGGTCTGTAATTTTTTATTAGATTTTTAGTACCTCCTTTAAAAACTGGGACAACATAAGCTCTCTTCCATACAGTGGGAAAGTAGCCTTCTTGCAATGATTTATTAAAAATTAAAGTAAGGGGATAACAAAGAGAATAAGCACAGTTTTTAATAAATACACTGGGAATATCGTCTGGCCCGGAACTTTTATCTACATCAAGTTGTAAGAGAGGATCAAGAATCTCGTATTCATCGAAAGAAACATTGGTTTCAATAAAATCTTTTTTTTCGGTATCGTGAAAGTGTTATTATCCATACTGATGTATCGGATCGAAGAAGTTTGTGAAGATATGAGATCGGGGATAGGCATGAAAAAATAAAACTGTTTTTTGATATACTTGTTTACATGATGACATGTAGTTAGATAGATAATAAATAATATTGAGTTGTATGAGTATTCTGTGTTTGTATATTTAAATCTTATATATACATTAAATTGGCGACGAGGATGGGATTTAAGGTTTTGATGCCCGATGATTTTCTTTAAACCCCAGGACTACCTCCAGTACCGTGGACTACATGGATTACAACAGTCGACGATTTCTTCTATCTCACTGATAGAAATGCTACTGCTGACGGAAAATTGGATAATAAAACAAAAAATCTACTTCTTTGTCAATTTTTAGGAGTTGAAGGACGAAGAATAGTGTCAGCCTATCCATTTTTATGGAACGGGGTACAAAAACATACGAAGAGTTTGTCAAAGACATACAGAATTTATTTCAACCCCAGGTCAATCAAGTTCGAGCAGCTTACGATTTTAGGACACGATTTCAATGCAATACAGAATCAGTTCATCTTATATTACAGATTTACGATCACTTATCAGTCTTTGTAATTATGGAAATCTTGTATTAGAGAAAAGATTACTTGCTGAACAATTAGTTATTGGATGTAGGTCTAAAACTACTCAAGAAAAACTTTTAGCTGAAGGCAAAGTTGATTTTGACAAATTTTTTTCTATAATGACAGCTGATGAAACTGCTTCGAAAGATCTCTGCGTTATACAAAATAATCATTTAAATGCACATGTATCAAAAACGACTGTTACAAAAACGAAGAATTACAAACAAGCTGTAAAATGTTTTGGATGTGGTGGAATGAACCATGTAATTAAAACAGATAAGTGTCCAGCTTATGGCAAAACATGTAATTTTTGTGAGAAGAAAAACCATTTTTCAAATGTTTGCAAAGCAAATCGCAATATAAGATCAAAATATACAACACAAATTAGTAATTTGATTAATGATAGTTCAATGTCAATCAAAAAACTGACACCTGAACTCACAGTCAAAATTAAATTGTCACAAGCTCTTTCAAATAATAATTATTATTTTGGTTTTATAGATACAGGCGCAGAAGTTTCTACTATTGCATATGAAATATTTCGTGCAGCGAAATTAAATACGAAGTTAATGTCACAATGCAAAACGATTAGAAATTACGATGGAACGAAAGTTGAAAAAATTTTAGGTACAATAAATACAGAAGTATCTTATAATGGAAGATATTCACAAGTAACTTTATATGTGACAACAAACGACCTTATGCCAACTGTCGGAATAGACATGATACAAGAACTCAATATATGTTTAAGTGGTGCAGATTTAAAAATATCAAAACTTTCAGATGCAGACAATTATTTAAAAAATTATTCAAATTTATTAAATACCAACATGGGAACCTTTAAACTTTTTAGACATAACATCACAATTAAACCAAATTCTACGCCAACTCAAGCAAAGCTGAGACAAATACCATATGCGAGAAGAGAAATGGCAATCGAGGAATGTAAAAGAATGGTTAAAGACGGAATATGGTCACCAATAGAAAAAAGTGAATGGGTCCATGCATTGGTAACAGTTCCTAAACCTGACGGATCAGTACGTTTGACAACAGATTTCACATCATTAAATAAATTTGTTATTCCAGAGAGGCAGCCAATACCAAACATAAACGATATATTTCTACAATTACGCGGTTCTCAGTATTTTACAAAACTAGATTTAAGAAAAGGATATTTCCATATTGAATTAGAAGAAGAATCAAAGGTTCTTACTGCTACTATTACGCCGACAGGATTATTTGCTTACAATAGACTTCCAATGGGTTTAACTGATTCAGCTTCAGTATTTCAACGTGCTGTATTCAAAACATTAGAAAACTGTAAGAATGTTCAAGCTTACATAGACGATATTATTGTTTACGGAAGAAATAAAGAGGAACACGATAAGTATTTACAAGACGTATTAAGAAAGTTGAACGAAAACGATTTTCGTTTGAATATTACTAAATGTCAATTTGCTGTTCAGTCAATACAATATTTAGGTCACATCATAACAAAAAATGGATTGAAACCAGATCCAAAAAATATTGATCCAATTGTAAAAGCACCTGTACCAAAATGTTTGAAGGAAGTTCAATCTTTTTTAGGCGCTGTTAATTATTACTCCACTTACATTAAAAATTTAGCAAATATAGCGGAACCACTGAGAGCTCTTATACGAAAATACAATCATTTTGAATGGACTTATAAAGAAGAAGAAGCTTTCAACAAATTAAAGAAAATAATTCAACGAAAAATTAAACTTGCAATTTTTGATTTTAATGCTGCAACTTTTGTAGAAACAGATGCTTCTGATGTTGGATTGGGAGCTGTTTTAAAACAAAAACAAAATAATGAAGAAGTAGTTATAGCTTATGCTTCACATACTTTATCTGTTTCAGAAAGAAATTATTCTGTTGGAGAAAGAGAAGCTTTAGCTTGTTTATGGGCGTGTGAACATTGGAGTAAATTTCTTCTAGGTAGAGAATTTACTCTAATTACAGATCATTCATCATTGGTAACCCTTTTAAAGAAACCTACATCCACAAGAAAATCAGCAAAATTTATTCGATGGATGGAAAGACTTTCTATTTTTGATTTTGATATAAAATACAAAAAAGGTAACGAACATGTTTTAGCAGATTATTTGTCACGTGCTCCACTTCAAAATGAAACAGATGATTTCAAAGAAAATGATTCTGATATAAAACAATTATTAATTTCTGAAAATCTATCGTTGAAGAACATTTTGCGACACCAAAGAAAATATGATACCTGTAAACAATTATTTAAATTTATTACTAAAGGTTGGCCAAATAAACAAAATATTCCTATAGAAATTCAAATATTTTACACAGTAAAAGATGAACTTTCTATAGATAATTTTTTGATTCATCGCAATGAACGTATTCTTGTTCCAAAATCATTACAACAAAAGATTTTAAATTCGGCACATGAAGGACATCCTAGTATTGTACGAATGAAAAGACAACTAAGAAGAGTATACTGGTGGCCTGGACAGGACAAAGACGTAGAACAGTTTGTCAGATACTGTTTACCATGTGAAGATAGTCAAAAATCACATAAATTACTAAATAATAAAAATGGAACAACTTCAATATTTGACATGCAAGAAAAACCTTGGTCTAAAATAGCAATTGACATTACTGGTCCTTTTGCTATAGCCTCAAGAGAAGAAAGATTTATAATTGTTGTAATTGATTATTATTCAAAGTTTCCGGAAATATTATTAACTAACAATATAACATCTTCCGTAATTATAGAATGGTTAAAAGAATTATTTAGTAGATTTGGAAATCCAGATATTTTAATTAGTGACAACGGAACGAACTTTAAATCACACGAATTTGAAGAATTTTTACATGAAAGAGATATATTGCACTGGAAAACACCAAATTACGATCCACAAAGAAATGCACTTGTTGAAGTTTTTAATCGCTATTTAAAATATGGGATACAAACATTCTCTAGAACAAACAAAAAATTTAAATCAGGTATAAATGAACTTTTGTTTAGTTTTAGATCAACAGCACCATCAAACGACAAGTCTTCGCCAGCAAAATTATTTCTTAACAGAGAAATAAGAACAAACTTCGAACCAAGAAAAAGAGAAATAGAAGAAAAATATACGAAAGAAAAACCAGCTGCATCATTTAAAAAGGGTGAATGGGTGAGAACGCGTCTTCCTCAAGTTGGAAAAGGTGTTCCTCCATATTCAGAACCAAAACAAGTAAAAGAAGTACTGGGTACAAATACGTATAGGACAGAAGATGGAAAAGTATGGAGCACGAAAAATTTAATTCGTCACAGAAATAGAAGAGAAATTGAAATAGAAAAAGGAAAAAACAGAAACGAAAATAATTTCAATGATATGGAGAATATTCGTCGTTCGAATCGATCCAATAAAGGTATTCCTCCATTACGCTTCCAGAGTGGACAATTCTCTTCAGGAGGAGGTAAATGATGTATCGGATCGAAGAAGTTTGTGAAGATATGAGATCGGGGATAGGCATGAAAAAATAAAACTGTTTTTTGATATACTTGTTTACATGATGACATGTAGTTAGATAGATAATAAATAATATTGAGTTGTATGAGTATTCTGTGTTTGTATATTTAAAACTTATACATACATTACATACTATTATCTTTATCTACAAATACAGATATAAAATAGTCCGAAAACAAATTACAAATGTCACTTCCATTGGTAGCAATTTTATTTTCATAGCACATCGTGTTAGGTATACTGCTTGTTGATTTTCTTGATGACACATATGACCAGAATTTTTTATTATTTCGAAGAATTGAATTTTCAGTATTGTTAATGTATATGTCATAACATTTTTTTATTTCTAATTTGACTGCTTTTCTCAGTCTTGAGAATTTGTTATAATACATTTGAGTTTTATATTGTTTATATTTGGCATGTGCTTTACTTTTCTCTTTGATTAGTTTAATAAGAGTTGCAGTATACCATACAGGATATGAATGATGAATATCATGTTTTACTGGTACATGCTTACTTATAATATTATACAAGATATTATAAAATTCTTTTAACATGTCATCAATATCTAAATTTTGGAAATATTGGTCCCAACTAATTTTATTTATATTGTCATTTATGATAGTCTGCGGATTTATAAAGTAATATTTTACGAGGACAAATTGTCATGTTGGATGTAATATCATATCTAACATATATTGCAATTGGTGGATGGTGTACGTCTACTTTACTTAATGGTGATTCAGAAGATAATACTTCTATATTTTCAAAATTGGAAATAACTAAATTCAAAATTCTATTATTAGTATTACGTATATGGTTAAATTGATGTAAATTGCAGTATGAAATACAGTCAACAAAATTCGATGATGGTACATTGTAAGTGTTTACAGGCTTGATGCTATTGTTATCATTATTAGCAGTCCACTGTAGATGTGGTAAATTAAAATCACCAGTAATGAGAAAATTATCATTAGGTGCTGAATCTACAATATCTGTTAGTTTTTTCAAAAAATTATCAATTGATGCATGATGCTCAGGTGGTAAATAAACACAACAAACATGTAAATATTGTTTCTTATCATTACTGTCAATTATTAACGATAACAACACGTCTTCAGCGTCACTATTCCATTCGGGTCTTTCAATATAATTAAAACAAGAGCGAACAGCAATTAACACACGTCCGCCATCTTTCTTTAAACAAGAAGTACTGGATCTGTCACGTCTTATTACATCGAAAGACGATGGAAATAGCTCACTGTTATAGACAGATGAATTTAAAAAAGTTTTAGTGAGACAAATAATATCAAAAGAACAAGACAAAGAGTTAACATTAAATGTATTTGTTTTGGTACGTAAACCTCTAACGTTCAGATAGTAAAAAGAGAATCCCATTTATTAATCAGAAATGAATAAAGAAAAAATACAAAGAATAAAAGAATTTGCAATTATTGTAGCTTATCTACATCAGTGACATCACTTAAATAGTGAATTTTAGACGTGTCTGATTTTCTAGCATATACTTTACAATTTTTTGTCCATATATATCTAAATCCTTTAGGTTTTAATTCATTTAAAGCTGTTCTAAAAATTAAGGAATTCTTGTGCCCTAAATGTTCATTCACATAAATCTTATTGTCATGGAAATCAATATTTATACTTGCAGGTGTTAAATTTTTGAATTTTCTAGCAGCAGAAAGAAATTCATCCATAATCCTATGTGATACAAATTTCACAACAATATTACGGTGCTTATTACTGCTAGATTTGTTATATTGCAGCCTATGAGCTGCATCAACATAATTTTTAACTACTTTTATACCTATTGTGTCACCAATATTACTTATTATTAAAGAGCGGATTATATGCACTAAAAAAGTGTCAAAATATGCATGCAATATGCATTAAAAAATCATCAAAATATGCATGATATATGCAAAAAAGTTATAAATATGCACTTTACAATAAAAATATGCAAAAAAAAACTAATGTCATCAGGCTCGTTTTACTGATATCATTTTCTTATTTCTATTTTTACATGCAGTGTTTTATTTGGAACATTTCATGAAATGTATAAATACAATAAATATCACAGGTAATTCTAACAAAAATAAAAAAATCCAAATAAGTCATCTTTAACGAGATAGTTGCTAATGCTCCTTATATTTTTACTACATTTTTTCGGCATTACTAATTGTTGTTATAGTTCCAAACATACGAATTTCAGTGACAGATATTATTTACTTACCTTACTTCCAAAACAAGAATTACTTAAGTTCTAAGCAGTTCTAAAGCACTGATAGAATCACTTTTTTTTTTATTCTGACGAGAAATTAAATATGATTATAATGGTTTCAATGACTACATTTTATATAAATGTTCACTTGTTAAAAGTATGATTAAAATTATATTTCTTGTAATATACTGTTTTCAAAAAAGAACAAAATTTGTGAAAAATTAATTATTGTTTTTGAAAAAAGTCTTAAAATATGCACTAATATGCAAAAAAAATCAAAATATGCAATAAAGTATCATTAAATGCAAAATATGCATTATTATTTTTTGATATTTGGCATTAATTTTTGATGAAACGTGAACATATGAAAACAGTTTGTTGATATGCCTAATATAAACAACACATGTAATTGCATAGAATCCGCTCTTTACTTATTATATTATCAATATTTTCACCAGTTTTTTCGGGGATATTGTTTACGATTAAATTGTTCAATTTGAAATATTGCTCCAAATCTTCAATTTTATTATTTATTATTTAATTGTAAACTTCATTTTTTAAATAATCATTTTCACGTTTAAGTTCCTCAAACATTTTTAGTTTATCATTGATTTCTTTTATATTTAGTTCAAAGTCTGTAATTTTATCACTGCAAAATGTTACTGATTTTAATAAAAGATCAAACTTATCGTTCATGGCGCTCAAAATTTGTTGTTCCAATGCGTTGAACATGTTGCGAAGGTCAGGCGACACAGTGGCGTCATCAGTTGCAGATTCCTCCATCGCTGGTTTGGTGGATTTTGAGCGGCACTTACGACAATGCCACGACACTGATGAACTTTTGAATAGTTTATATTGTTCATCATTAATGCCCGCGCACAGGAAACAATAATAATTATCACATTCAATACACACTACTCCAGGATATTTTTGATTCACGCCCCGTTTACACGAACTGCACTGGTGAGACATGGTAGACTTTATCACTGTACTTATGTTAAGTACGAACTTTTTTAAAGATTTCTTTCTATTTCAATTTTAAGAAAAAACCGTTTTTACTTATTTTCTTCAAAAATATAAATCAAAACACAAGACCACTTAAACTCAGATGATCACAAAATTTTTGTTTATTCACTGATATGAATTTTAGAAAAACGAATATAAAAAAACTCCACAAATTATATTTTATTGAAGAACAATATAATCACGTGCAATCGACTCAATTGTGTCGTTTAAAATTGAGTCATATCATACGACTTGTGAGAAAGTCTCACCATAGTCAATACCTTTTTCTTGTAAAAATCCTTTTGCGCACAGACGTGCTTTATAACGATCAATAGTTCCATCTGTTTTAAATTTTGTCTTATAAACCCACTTGCATTCAAGGGCAGTTCTCCCTTCAGGAAGTTCTTGTAGATTCCAAGTATTATTATCCTTTAGGGATTTCATTTCTTCTTTCATTGCTTCTATCCATTTGTCAGAATCTTTACTTTTCATTGCATCTTCAAATGTTGCAGGATCTTCTGAAATTAGAGATGCACAAGCTAATATAAATTCTTCATCATACCTCAGTGGTTTCCGAATTTGTCTTCGATCTCTAAGTATTCTTTCTTGTGGCTCTTCATAGATTTTTAATTGTTCTTCACCTTCACTTCATTCTCTTCTTCAACAGATAAAAATGTGTAATCATTATCGATATGGTTTCCAATTGTTTATTCTCAACAAAAATTTCATCCCTAGTAACTGTCACTTTTGACGTTTTTGGATCAATCAATCGATAATTATCACTGTCCACATCATAGTCTACGAATATAAATTTCTTTGACTTACTCTGAAATTTTGATATTTGTTGCTTTGGTATGTGTGCATAAACTTCTGTACCAAATATCTTTAGATGCTTTACTGACGATTGTTTTCCAGTCCACAGCTCATTTGGAATTTTCTTATCAAATACACGAGGTCTCCTATTTAATATATATACACATGTATTTACAACTTCAGCCCAATATTTTTCAGGAAGTTTTACTGAAAGAAGCATTGTTCTAGCCCCTTTAACTACAGACCTGTTCTCTCGTTCAATTCTTCCGTTTTGTTCTGCTGTATATGGTGCTGTAAATTCATGTATAATACATTTTTCCTTTAAGTAGTTTCTAAATTTTTCATTTGAAAATTCCGTGCCATTGTCACTCTTCACTCTTTTCAGCTTGTTTTTAGTTTGATTTTCTTTTAATCTGTCAACCTGAAGGAATTTTGAAAACACATCTGACTTAGGTATGTTTAATAAAGTATACCATCTTGTAAGATGTACACTCATCTTTAATTAATAAAAAGTAATAAGCTCCACCAGGAGATGGACAAGACATTTTACCGCATAGATCCATACGAATAAACTCTCCTGGATTTTGAGCGTGGTTAGGATTATTATGAAAGGAAAGTCGATGGAATTTACCGTGATGACAAAAGTTACAAAACAAATTTTCTTTGGTTTTTATTTTGAGTCCAGGGATCATTTCTTTATCTGTCATTTCTTTCAGTGTTTGATAATTGACATGTCCTAATTTTTTATACCATGACATAATTAAATTTGACATTGACACATTTTGATTCTTTACCACAGTGTTAAATAACATTTTATAGCAATGATTTTCTAATTTTACCCCTGTAGCTAATAATTTATTGCTATAGACTTCCATACTATTCTCCTGGAATGCTACTTTATAATTCCTGCTTGTCAATGCTCCCACTGAAAATAAATTCTTTCGCAAATTCGGGACATATTGTTTCGTGTGGTCTATATACTATTATAATACAAATTAAGTACACGAAGGAATGTGTGACAACTCAATCTTTATTTATTTTATTTATAATAATGTCATAAAAACCACAACTCTGTTTTACAAGTTTCAGAGTACACTATTCTAAACATCTCCCTTCTTTTAAAACAACAAAATTTAGTACATTACAAAATCTTTAAACCTTGATGGCAAATTGACTTTTCTTTTTTCCCTAACACCGAAGTTTAAATTATTACTTGAATTTTCACTGTTACTATTATCACTATCTAAATTTTCATTATTGTTTTCAGTTACCGGATTGTTTATCATTGGTTCGTTTAAAGATTTTCTAATATATCTACTGTTTCTACGGTATTTAACATTATTTTTGTCTCTAACAATATATGAACGAGGAATATTATGTTCAGCCACTACTTTACCTGGCACCCACTGTCTCAAACTTTTATTTTTAATAACAATATTGTCATCTGGCTGAAAAGTTTGTCTCTCTCTTGCTTTTCTATCGTAATATGACATGAATAATGTTGTTTAACATTAATTTTATATTTTATATAATCTGAGTCATTTAATTTTGATACTAGTAAATTAATAGCTGAAGGAAGTTTTGAATTTAATCGTCTGTTCATTAAAATTTGAGCTGGGGACAATCCAATACCCTCTATTGGTGAATTTCTATAATTTAACAATGCGATGTCCACATCAGTATTTTTTCTTAAAATATTTTTGGCAATTTTTACATCACTTTCGGCTTGACCGTTTGACTGAGGATATAAATTCAAACGAATTAAAAGGCGTATTGTCTGCAATAATTTGTTTTGGAATACCAAATATACTGAATATTCTTTTGAAATGTTTTATTAACTCAAGTACCGTTTTATTTTTCATTAAAATAATATCTAACCATTTTGACAAGTAGTCCATGATAACTAAATAATAATTATTCCCAAAGTCTGCAATGTCAGCCGCAATCTTTTTAAAAGGCACTTTTGGAATATCATGACAAATTAGCGGTTCTTTAAAATTATCAGGTCTGTATTTTTTGCATATTTTACATTTTTTCACAAAATGTTCTATGTCTTTAAACATTCCTGGCCAATAGTAATACTCTTTGGCTGTATTTTTCATTTTATTGACACCAAAATGACCTTCATGAAGTAAATTTAAAACTTTGGTTTTATAAACATCTGGTATCAATAGCCTGTTGCCATAAAGTATTAAATTATCTGTAACAAATATGTCATTTCTCAATTTAAAATATTGTTTGACTCCTTCAGGTACATTAGACATAGATTTTGGCCAACCGTTAAAATAAAAATATTTAACTTTCTTTAAATTATCATCATTGTCTATGCTCTCTTTAAAATTTTCTTTTTTAAAAAAACTTAAATCTACTGTACCTGTAACACAATGTACAATTCCATTCATTGTTTCATCATCTTTCACAGTTTCTTTCAAATATAATCTTGACAACGTATCTGCTACATACAAATCTTTACCTGGCATGTGTTTAAGAGTCAGAGAATATTTTAACAATTTAAGTTTCAATCTTTGCAATCGCATTGATCCTATTTTATTTACATTCTTTTGCATTATACCAACCAGTGGCTTATGGTCTGTGTAAACTAAAACGTCCTTACCGTACACAAAGTTGTGAAACTTTTTAAAGGAGAAGTTCCATTTCTATCTGAGCATAATTTTGTTCTGTTTCTGTTAAAGACTGCGATGCGAAATAAACTGGTTGATTATTTTGCATTAAGCAACATCCCAAACCATCTTTACTTGCATCACATTGAATAATTATTGGACTTTTTTCATTAAAGTTTGCTAAAACTGGACTACTTGTTAAAATATCTATAATTTTATTTAATTCTTTGGTATGGTTACTTGTCCAAACAAATTCTACTTTATCTTTCAATAATTCTCTAAGCATAATTGTAAGATTTGATAAATTTGGAATGAATTTACGAAAATAATTTATTAAACCCAATAATTTTTGCGGATCTTTTTTATTTTTGGGTAATTCCATTTTTGTTAGTGCCTTTATTCTATCGGGATCCGGCTTTATTGTGTTCTTGGTAAACAATTGCCCTAAATATTTGACTTCTTTTACTTTGTATTGAACTTTATTTTTATTAAGTTTTACATTTAAATCACGTGCTCTTTTAATCACCATTTCTAAATTTTTATCATGTTCTTGTTCTGTTTTTCCGGAAACAAGAATATCGTCAAAATAAACTACAACTCCTGGAATATCTCCAAAATTATTTTGATTAACTTTTTGAAAATATTCAGGAGCTAAATTCAAACCAAACGGTAATCTTAAAAATCTGTAATTACCGAAAGGGGTGCTAAACGTACAAAGTTCTGACGCTTTTTTGTCTAATTTTACGTGATAAAAACCATCTTTCAAATCTAAGACAGTGTAAAATTCTTTACCTACTAATTTTGTTTGTATTTCATCAACTGAAGGTATTAGGCACTGTTCCCACTCAATATATTTCTTCAAATCAAGTGGGTCTTAACATACTCTTAGTGACTTATCAGGTTTTTCCACTATAACCAGATTGCTAACCCACTCAGACGGACCATCTACTTTTTCAATTATTTTATTTGACTCTAGTTGCTCTAGTTTAGCTTTTAGTCTGTCTTTAATTGCAAATGGTACTCGTCTTGGTGGCCTAACAACTGGTATAGTGTTAAAGCAGATCTTTGTCAGGTTGGGTGATTCAATAAAACACGGATTATGAATGACTATTTATTGAGTAATACACAGGTTTTCCCAACAACGGCTATCGTTTTACGTGCGTACAAAGAATACAATCATGTACAAAAATTATACATAAGGCAATGCAGTTGTTTTCGATAACTGTCAATTACACGAGCACTAGATTTGTACTAGATAACAAAAATCAAAGGAATCAAGATTAACAAACTATTTTAACACTCTCGCTTTTGGAATATCTTGTTATAAATTTGATAATAATTATAATAAACATCTGATTAAATAATAACTGAACAAACGGAATTGCAGCGGAACAATAACTGCGAGTATTATTTTTGTAATCCCAAATAGTGACATAATGAACGAAGCCTGTCACGGGGGAGAGGCTTGGTAAGTAAGTCTGCTAGTTGCAGTGCGCTGGCTACATATTCAACTGCAATTTCACCGCTCTCATAGCGTTCGCGGATAAAGTGATACCGAACGTCTATGTGTTTCGTTCGTCTGTGAAACTCGGGATTCTTTACGAGCCTAATAGCGGCTTGATTGTCGATGTTCAAGACGGTTGGTTGGACACATAGATGTTTGACATCACCGAGTAAACGCCAAAGCCAGACAGCTTCCTTCGTTGCAGCACAAGCTGCCATATATTCGGCGTCGGTTGTGCTCAGTGCTACGCTCTTCTGCCTTTGCGAAGACCAGGTCACTGGTCCATTTGCCAACATGAATATATACCCGGTTACGGATTTTCTCGTGTCTAGATCGCTCGCAAAGTCAGAATCGCAGTAGCCGATTAGTTCTAGGTTGGTCTCGCTACTTCTGTACATGATCCCCATCGAAGGGGTGCCTTTTAGGTACGGGAAATTCGTTTTACTGCCGACCAGTGTTCGAGATTGTAGTTGTTCAAGAATCGACTGACTTCGTTGACGGGGAATGCGATGTCAGGTCTCGTGACTGTTGCTAGGAACATAAGTAATCCGACAGCCTCTCGATACGGTACCTCAAGACCTGCTGACTCGCCGTCAATTTGTGATTGAAGACGTATGCCGGGTTCGGCAGGTACGACGACAGGTTTCGCGTCTTCCATTTTGAACCGCTCGAGGGTTCGCTTAACGTAAGAAGTTTGATGAATGAAAATGCTTTTACTTGCTCGGTCTCTTTCGATTTGTATCCCGCAGAAGACGTTAGTGGTGATAAGCTTCACCACGAATTCGCTACACAATGCCTGAAGAACCGTATCGAGGGCCCTCTGAGTCCTGGCTGCAACTAACCCGTCATCTACATATAGAGCAAGATATGCAATCGTTCTATCGACTTCACCTACGAAAATGCATTTGTCCGTGTTTCAATTATGACGTGACAAAAACGTTTTGAAAGTCTTGTTCCAGCACCTAGGTGCTTGCTTAAGACCATACAAGGACTTTATGACCTTACACCGACTCCCTCTGGTGGCGCCATAAAGATGTCTTCCTCGAGCTCGCCGTAGAGGAAGGCAGTCTTCACGTCAAATTGTTGGAGTTCCAGGTCTTCGTCGGCTGTCACAGCCAGAAGAACACGTACAGAGTCGTACCTTACGACCGGTCTCCGTGTAGTCGAGCCCCGATTTCTGCTGGAATCCCCGGGCGCAAAGTACCGAGAAATATTTACCGATGAATCTCGTTGAATCTTGAAGACCCATTTTGAGTCAATTATTTTCTGATTCGATTCCCGCGGGATTAGCTGCCAGGTTTCGTTCTCTTTATGTGCGGATAATTCCTCATGTATGGCCGACAACCAGTTTTCTGCATCGGCACCGGTGACAGCTTTTTGGAACGAAGTTGGTACATGTAATTCAGCGACGTCGGCTTCATATCTGACAGGTGCTCTCAATTTACTTCTGTCGCGGAGAGAAATTCGGGACGCGACTGGTACGCCACCTAACAAAGAATCTATGAGAGTGAACTTAGCAGCCGATTCGCATCAGCCGATTCAAAATTGAACTGCTTGTGAACAAACTAAGCCGCGCGGCCAGCAGCGTCAGACCAAGGCCAACTGTACCATATAAAAATTTATACAAATCTTAAATAGACGTTATTCAACGTTTATACATATATTACAAGTCTGATACTAATTAAAACTTAATTATTAAGTATCAAATGGACATTAGAAGTAAGGGTTCTTATAGATATTATACATTATTGATATAAATGACAATTATGACCTTGAGCTCTAACGCGCTAAATTTGAATTTATATAAGGTATGCACACATAAAATATTATTATTATTATTATTAATATAAATATAAATATAAACTTTGCACAATTTCATCCTTATATTGTTACTAACAAAATGCAATAGACAATTTCTACCCATGACATGACCACACTGAGAATAAATGAGATAGACATAGTAAGAAAATAATTTTTATTGTTGTTAATAATGATCGTCCGAGTTTTAAACTTGGTACATATCTTCCCTAGATTGTTACTAACAAAATACTATAAATAAATTCTACCCAATAGCCGTACGAAAAACTTTATCAATAAATTACGGTCTACTGGGAATATATTTGAGACAGACATAGGAACAAAATAATTTTTATTGTTGTTAATAATGATCGTCCGAGTTTTAAACTTTGTACATATCTTCCCTAGATTGTTACTAACAAAATACTATAAATAAATTCTACCCAATAGCCGTATGAAAAACTTTAACAATAAATTACGGCCTACTGGGAATATATAGAAGGTAGACATATGAACAAAATAATTTTTATTGTTGTTAATAATGATCGTCCGAGTTTCAAACTTTGTCCATATCTTCCCTAGATTGTTACTAACAAAATACTATAAATAAATTCTACCCAATAGCCGTACGAAAAACTTTATCAATAAATTACGGTCTACTGGGAATATATTTGAGGCAGACATATGAAGAAAATAATTTTTATTGTTGTTAATAATGATCGTCCGAGTTTTAAACTTTGTACATATCTTCCCTAGACTGTTACTAACAAAATACCATAAACAAATTCTACCCAATAGCCGTATGAAAAAGTTTATCAATAAATTACAGTCTACTGGGAATATATTTGAGATAGACATATGAAGAAAATAATTTTTATTGTTGTTAATAATGATCGTCCGAGTTTCAAACTTTGTACATATCTTCCCTAGATTGTTACTAACAAAATTCTATAAACAAATTCTACCCAATAGCCGTACGAAAAACTTTATTAATAAATTACGGTCTACTGGGAATATATATCACATTAGACATATGAAGAAAATAATTTTTATTGTTGTTAATAATGATCGTCCGAGTTTCAAACTTTGTATATATCTTCCGTAGATTGTTACTAACAAAATACTATAAACAAATTCTACCCAATAGCCGTACGAAAAACTTTATCAATAAATTACGGTCTACTGGGAATATATTTGAGACAGACATATGAACAAAATAATTTTTATTGTTGTTAATAATGATCGTCCGAGTTTCAAACTTTGTACATATCTTCCCTAGATTGTTACTAACAAAATTCTATAAACAAATTCTACCCAATAGCCGTATGAAAAACTTTATCAATAAATTACGGTCTACTGGGAATATATATCACATTAGACATATGAAGAAAATAATATTTATTGTTGTTAATAATGATCGTCCGAATTTCAAACTTTGTCCATATCTTCCCTACATTGTTACTAACAAAATACTATAAACAAATTCTACCCAATAGCCGTACGAAATACTTTATCAATAAATTACGGTCTACTGGGAATATATTTGAGACAGACATATGAACAAAATAATTTTTATTGTTGTTAATAATGATCGTCCGAGTTTTAAACTTTGTACATATCTTCCGTAGATTGTTACTAACAAAATACTATAAATAAATTCTACCCAATAGCCGTACGAAAATCTTTATCAATAAATTACGGTCTACTGGGAATATATTTGAGGCAGACATATGAAGAAAATAATTTTTATTGTTGTTAATAATGATCGTCCGAGTTTTAAACTTTGTACATATCTTCCCTAGATTGTTACTAACAAAATACCATAAACAAAATCTACCCAATAGCCGTATGAAAAACTTTATCGATAAATTACGGTCTACTGGGAATATATATCAAATTAGACATATGAAGAAAATAATATTTATTGTTGTTAATAATGATCGTCCGAGTTTCAAACTTTGTACATATCTTCCGTAGATTGTTACTAACAAAATAATATAAACAAATTCTACCCAATAGCCGTACGAAAAACTTTATCAATAAATACGGTCTACTGGGAATATATATCAGATTAGACATATGAAGAAAATAATTTTTATTGTTGTTAATAATGATCGTCCGTGTTTCAAACTTTGTCCATATCTTCCCTAGATTGTTTCTAACAAAATACTATAAATAAATTCTACCCAATAGCCGTACGAAAATCTTTATCAATAAATTACGGTCTACTGGGAATATATTTGAGGCAGACATATCAAGAAAATAATATTTATTGTTGTTAATAATGATCGTCCGAGTTTCAAACTTTGTACATATCTTCCGTAGATTGTTACTAACAAAATACTATAAACAAATTCTACCCAATAGCCGTACGAAAAACTTTATCAATAAATTACGGTCTACTGGGAATATATATCAGATTAGACATATGAACAAAATAATTTTTATTATTGTTAATAATGATCGTCCGAGTTTCAAACTTTGAATATATCTTCCGTAGATTGTTACTAACAAAATACTATAAACAAATTCTACCCAATAGCCGTATGAAAAACTTTATCAATAAATTACGGTCTACTGGGAATATATATCAGATTAGACATATGAAGAAAATAATATTTATTGTTGTTAATAATGATCGTCTGAGTTTCAAACTTTGTCCATATCTTCCCTATATTGTTACTAACAAAATACTATAAACAAATTCTACCCAATAGCCGTACGAAAAACTTTATCAATAAATTACGGTATACTGGGAATATATTTGAGACAGACATATGAACAAAATAATTTTTATTGTTGTTAATAATGATCGCCTGAGTTTTAAACTTTGTACATATCTTCCCTAGATTGTTACTAACAAAATACTATAAATAAATTCTACCCAATAGCCGTATGAAAAACTTTAACAATAAATTACGGTCTACTGGGAATATATAGAAGGTAGACATATGAACAAAATAATTTTTATTGTTGTTAATAATGATCGTCCGAGTTTCAAACTTTGTCCATATCTTCCCTAGATTGTTACTAACAAAATACTATAAATAAATTCTACCCAATAGCCGTACGAAAAACTTTATCAATAAATTACGGTCTACTGGGAATATATTTGAGGCAGACATATGAAGAAAATAATTTTTATTGTTGTTAATAATGATCGTCCGAGTTTTAAACTTTGTACATATCTTCCCTAGACTGTTACTAACAAAATACCATAAACAAATTCTACCCAATAGCCGTATGAAAAAGTTTATCAATAAATTACAGTCTACTGGGAATATATTTGAGATAGACATATGAAGAAAATAATTTTTATTGTTGTTAATAATGATCGTCCGAGTTTCAAACTTTGTACCTATCTTCCCTAGATTGTTACTAACAAAATTCTATAAACAAATTCTACCCAATAGCCGTACGAAAATCTTTATCAATAAATTACGGTCTACTGGGAATATATTTGAGGCAGACATATGAAGAAAATAATTTTTATTGTTGTTAATAATGATCGTCCGAGTTTTAAACTTTGTACATATCTTCCCTAGATTGTTACTAACAAAATACCATAAACAAAATCTACCCAATAGCCGTATGAAAAACTTTATCAATAAATTACGGTCTACTGGGAATATATATCAAATTAGACATATGAAGAAAATAATATTTATTGTTGTTAATAATGATCGTCCGAGTTTCAAACTTTGTACATATCTTCCGTAGATTGTTACTAACAAAATAATATAAACAAATTCTACCCAATAGCCGTACGAAAAACTTTATCAATAAATTACGGTCTACTGGGAATATATATCAGATTAGACATATGAAGAAAATAATTTTTATTGTTGTTAATAATGATCGTCCGTGTTTCAAACTTTGTCCATATCTTCCCTAGATTGTTTCTAACAAAATACTATAAATAAATTCTACCCAATAGCCGTACGAAAATCTTTATAAATAAATTACGGTCTACTGGGAATATATTTGAGGCAGACATATCAAGAAAATAATATTTATTGTTGTTAATAATGATCGTCCGAGTTTCAAACTTTGTACATATCTTCCGTAGATTGTTACTAACAAAATACTATAAACAAATTCTACCCAATAGCCGTACGAAAAACTTTATCAATAAATTACGGTCTACTGGGAATATATATCAGATTAGACATATGAACAAAATAATTTTTATTATTGTTAATAATGATCGTCCGAGTTTCAAACTTTGAATATATCTTCCGTAGATTGTTACTAACAAAATACTATAAACAAATTCTACCCAATAGCCGTATGAAAAACTTTATCAATAAATTACGGTCTACTGGGAATATATATCAGATTAGACATATGAAGAAAATAATATTTATTGTTGTTAATAATGATCGTCTGAGTTTCAAACTTTGTCCATATCTTCCCTATATTGTTACTAACAAAATACTATAAACAAATTCTACCCAATAGCCGTACGAAAAACTTTATCAATAAATTACGGTATACTGGGAATATATTTGAGACAGACATATGAACAAAATAATTTTTATTGTTGTTAATAATGATCGTCCGAGTTTTAAACTTTGTACATATCTTCCCTAGATTGTTACTAACAAAATACTATAAATAAATTCTACCCAATAGCCGTACGAAAATCTTTATCAATAAATTACGGTCTACTGGGAATATATTTGAGGCAGACATATGAAGAAAATAATTTTTATTGTTGTTAATAATGATCGTCCGAGTTTCAAACTTTGTATATATATCTTCCGTAGATTGTTACTAACAAAATACTATAAACAAATTCTACCCAATAGCCGCATGAAAAACTTTATCAATAAATTACGGTCTACTGGGAATATATTTGAGATAGACATATGAACAAAATAATTTTTACTGTTGTTAATAATGATCGTCTGAGTTTCAAACTTTGTATATATCTTCCCTAGATTGTTACTAACAAAATACTATAAATAAATTCTACCCAATAGCCGTATGAAAAACTTTATCAATAAATTACGGTCTACTGGGAATATATTTGAGATAGACATAGGAACAAAATAATTTTTATTGTTGTTAATAATGATCGTCCGAGTTTCAAACTTTGTATATATCTTCCGTAGATTGTTACTAACAAAATACCATAAACAAATTCTACCCAATGGCCGTATGAAAAACTTTATCAATAAATTATTGTTAACTGAAAATATATTTGAGATAGACCTATGAAGAAAATAATTTTTATTGTTGTTAATAATGAACGTCCGAGTTTCAAACTTTCTACATACCATCCCTAGATTGTTACTAACAAAATACCATAAACAAATTCTACCCAATAGCCGTTTTTCGTACGGCTATTGGGTAGAATTTGTTTATAGCATTTTGTTAGTAACAATCTACTGAAGATATGTACAAAGTTTGAAACTCGGACGATCATTATTAACAACGATAAAAATTATTTTATTTCATATGTCTAATCTGTTATATATTCCCAGTAGACAGTAATTTATTGATAAAGTTTTTCATACGGCTATTGGGTAGAATTTGTTTATAGTATTTTGTTAGTAACTATCTACGGAAGATATGTACAAAGTTTGAAACTCGGACGATCATTATTAACAACAATAAAAATTATTTTGTTCATATGTCTACCCCCTATATATTCCCAGTAGACCGTAATTTATTGATAATGTTTTTCATACGGCTATTGGGTAGAATTTGTTTATAGTATTTTGTTAGTAACAATCTAGGGAAGATATGTACAAAGTTTGAAACTCGGACGATCATTATTAAGAACAATAAAAATTATTTTGTTTCATATGTCTAATCTGATATATATTCCCAGTAGACCGTAATTTATTGATAAAGTTTTTCATACGGCTATTGGGTAGAATTTGTTTATAGTATTTTGTTAGTAACAATCTACGGAAGATATATACAAAGTTTGAAACTCGGACGATCATTATTAACAACAATAAAAATTATTTTGTTCATATGTCTGTCTCAAATATATTCCCAGTAGACCGTAATTTATTGATAAAGTTTTTCGTACGGCTATTGGGTAGAATTTGTTTATAGTATTTTGTTAGTAACAATCTACGGAAGATATGTACAAAGTTTGAAACTCGGACGATCATTATTGACAACAATAAATATTATTTTCTTCATATGTCAACCCCGATATATTCCCAGTAGACCGTAATTTATTGATAAAGTTTTTCATACGGCTATTGGGTAGAATTTGTTTATAGTATTTTGTTAGTAACAATCTAGGGAAGATATAGACAAAGTTTGAAACTCGGACGATCATTATTAACAACAATAAAAATTATTTTCTTCATATGTCTAATCTGATATATATTCCCAGTAGACCGTAATTTATTGATAAAGTTTTTCATACGGCTATTGGGTAGAATTTGTTTATAGTATTTTGTTAGTAACAATCTAGGGAAGATATGTACAAAGTTTGAAACTCGGACGATCATTATTAACAACAATAAATATTATTTTCTTCATATGTCTACCCCCTATATATTCCCAGTAGACCGTAATTTATTGATAAAGTTTTTCATACGGCTATTGGGTAGAATTTGTTTATAGTATTTTGTTAGTAACAATCTACGGAAGATATGTACAAAGTTTGAAACTCGGACGATCATTATTAACAACAATAAATATTATTTTCTTCATATGTCTACCTCTGATATATTCCCAGTAGACCGTAATTTATTGATAAAGTTTTTCATACGGCTATTGGGTAGAATTTGTTTATAGTATTTTGTTAGTAACAATCTAGGGAAGATATGTACAAAGTTTGAAACTCGGACGATCATTATTAACAACAATAAAAATTATTTTCTTCATATGTCTAATCTGATATATATTCCCAGTAGACCGTAATTTATTGATAAAGTTTTTCATACGGCTATTGGGTAGAATTTGTTTATAGTATTTTGTTAGTAACAATCTACGGAAGATATATTCAAAGTTTGAAACTCGGAGGATCAATATTAACAATAATAAAAATTATTTTGTTCATATGTCTAATCTGATATATATTCCCAGTAGACCGTAATTTATTGATAAAGTTTTTCATACGGCTATTGGGTAGAATTTGTTTATAGTATTTTGTTAGTAACAATCTAGGGAAGATATGTACAAAGTTTAAAACTCGGACGATCATTATTAACAACAACAAAAATTATTTTGTTCATATGTCTGTCTCAAATATATTCCCAGTAGACCGTAATTTATTGATAAAGTTTTTCATACGGCTATTGGGTAGAATTTGTTTATAGTATTTTGTTAGTAACAATCTAGGGAAGATATGTACAAAGTTTAAAACTCGGACGATCATTATTAACAACAACAAAAATTATTTTGTTCATATGTCTGTCTCAAATATATTCCCAGTAGACCGTAATTTATTGATAAAGTTTTTCATACGGCTATTGGGTAGAATTTGTTTATAGTATTTTGTTAGTAACAATCTAGGGAAGATATATTCAAAGTTTGAAACTCAGACGATCATTATTAACAACAGTAAAAATTATTTTGTTCATATGTCTATCTCATATATATTCCCAGTAGACCGTAATTTATTGATAAAGTTTTTCGTACGACTATTGGGTAGAATTTGTTTATGGTATTTTGTTAGTAACAATCTAGGGAAGATATGTACCAAGTTTAAAACTCGGACGATCATTATTAACAACAATAAAAATTATTTTCTTACTATGTCTATCTCATTTATTCTCAGTGTGGTCATGTCATGGGTAGAAATTGTCTATTGCATTTTGTTAGTAACAATATAAGGATGAAATTGTGCAAAGTTTATATTTATATTTATATTAATAATAATAATAATAATATTTTATGTGTGCATACCTCATATAAATTCAAATTTAGCGCGTTAGAGCTCAAGGTCATAATTGTCATTTATATCAATAATGTATAATATCTATAAGAACCCTTATTTCTAATGTCCATTTGATACTTAATAATTAAGTTTTAATTAGTATCAGACTTGTAATATATGTATAAACGTTGAATAACGTCTATTTAAGATTTGTATAAATTTTTATATGGTACAGTTGGCCTTGGTCTGACGCTGCTGGCCGCGCGGCTTAGTTTGTTCACAAGCAGTTCAATTTTGAATCGGCTGATGCGAATCGGCTGCTAAGTTCACTCTCATAAAGAATCTGGCACCCCCGACTGACTCCACTGGCATGGGACCGCACATGTCGCTATGCACGAATTCTCCTGGCTCCCACTGTTGCTTCACGGCTTGCCCCTGGTGCGATTGTTTGTGCGACTTTCCATATTGGCATGCCTCGCAGAAAAACTCGGCGGTATCCGACAATTCGACTCCCTGTACGAGGTTTTCCTTGACCATCTGAATCAGATACTTCAGGTTCACGTGGCCCAAGCGCTTATGCCACGTCTTTAGACTTCTATCTATTGCAACATTTCCTTCACAATATTTTGCTGGTTTGAAGAGCATTCGATAGATGTCGTTCCCGGTCTTTACGCCCTCAGCAACTAAACTGTCTTTGGCAAATATGTAAACGTGGTTATCTTTGAAACTTACTGTGAAGTTCTTCGAGGTGCACACACCAACTGACAACAGGTTTTTCTTGATTTCCGGAACATAGAGGACGTTCTCTATTTTTCCAGTAATCCACTCACCTTGGACGTATTTTCTCACAGGAATCGTTCCGACTCCTCGTGCATGACATACGGTATTATTCCCGAGAGATATTTCAACATTGGAACTTCTCAGCTCAGAGAACCAATCTAACCTGGACGTGATGTGCCGCGATGCGCCGCTGTCGGTCAACCAGCAGTCATGATAGTCCCGTTCCAGGATCTCGTCGGAGACCGCGCTGTTTGCAGCTTGACAAACGGCCTGTTCGCTCTCTCTAATGGTTTCTGTTACGAGAGTAGGGTGATCACGAGTTTGCTCTTGTGTGTTGCTTACCTCGTTCTTTTTCTTCTCTTCGTCACGTTTCTTCTTGCGGCAGTTACGACTGATATGCCCCAACTTCTTGCAATAAAAGCACTTCATTGATGGCTTTCTTTGGTTACTGTTCTTTCCTCCATAGTTCTTTGCCTTCGGTCGATGTTGCAATGACATGGCAGCTAGGGCGCTGGTCACTTCATCATCCTGGTGCGTCAGGCGTTTCTCTTCTTTGATGAGTCGTTTCTGGAGACTCTGGATCGTCTGCTGCGCTGCATCAACGCTGTCCCAGGCCGTCATCAGAGCACCGTATTTCGCGGGAAGGCTCCCCAGTATCTTGGCCATGATGGCCACGTCAGATACCTTTTCGCCAACGTCCTTTAGCTGGTTTGCCATGTTCTGCACTTTGGTTAAATGATGGACAACCGAATCACTCGCGTCAATGGCGGCCGATATGAGGAACATGGCCTTTGCGTTGTCTTTTGTCCATAACTTCCCCGCTACGTCGTTGAGATTCTCGGGTTTGACACGATCTCCGGTGACAACATCGTTGATGCCGTTTGCGATGAGAATCGTGCGCATTTGGAACTTCCACAGTTGATAGTTCGTACCTTCTAGTTTCGTGATGTTTCGGGTAGTCAACTCGTCCGCCATTTTTTTTAGACTCACACACTGCCACAATACTCGCGAATAAAATCGCGGAAAAACAAGCTACACAATTGTCCAACGTTACGCAGGCACACCGTTTTCACTCGCAGTTCACAACGGATCTGGGCCCATAACCTGTTAAAGCAGATCTTTGTCAGGTTGGGTGATTCAATAAAACACCGATTTTGAATGACTATTTATTGAGTAATACACAGGTTTGCCCAACAACGGCTATCGTTTTACGTGCGTACAAAGGATACAATCATGTACAAAAATTATACATAAGGCAATGCAGTTGTTTTCGATAAATGTCAATTACACGAACACTAGATTTGTACTAGATAACAAAAATCAAAGGAATCAAGATTAACAAACTATTTTAACATATAGCATCACGTGATAACTTTATGCTTAATTCATTTTTAAAATTCCCGACACCTTCAAAAAGGTCTATATTTTTTGACACAAACATGTCAGTTGCGCTGTGTTCAATTGACTGAATCATATTTCTTTGAACTAAGCCTAAAGTTGTGCAGGCTTTTAAGCCTAATAATGGTTTAGCATCTACCACAATAAAATCTAGTGTTTTTACATTATTTTTGATTTTACAATGTAAATTTACAACACCTAATGGAGTAACTTTAAAACCTCCATAACACTCTAACAAAATACTGTTTTTTTTTAACTGAACATGTTGTTTAAAATTGTTTAGTATGTACTCTGGTAAAATGTTTACCTCTGCACCGGTGTCTAATTTAAATTTAACTTTGACATTTTCTACTTCTATGTTTTCATACCACGCCTTCTCAACTACGTGAACTTCTTTTGGACGTTCTCTGTAAATTGTCTTCGCTATTCGAACTGAGTCTATGACGTTTTCATCTTCACTCATGAAGATTTCTTTTTCCACTTCTCTAACCTGTTTCATATGGCAGGCTTTTGCGAAATGATTTAGACGACCACACTTTTTGCATTCTTTACCGAAGGCCGGACACGATCTGGGTTTATGCTTTATTAGACATCTGTTACACTTAAATTCATTGTTCTTACTGTACTTCTTCTCATTTCTTTCATAATGGTTTTCCTCTTTGCCTTTGTTTCTGTATTTTCTAAGTTCTTCAACTTGTTTTTCTTGTACATCTTTTATCTGCTCTTTCATAACTTCACTATTCTTTGCTACTTCAATAGCTTTTTCTAAATCTAATTTACTAATATTTAGCAATTTTTCTTGTAGTTGATGGTCTCTAATGCCTAAGACAATCCGGTCTCTTATCATATTGTTGCATTGATCACCAAATTCACATGTTTTGGCTAAGTTTCTTAATTCTTTTACAAAGTGATCAAATGTTTCATATTCTTCTTGTTCTCCTTTGTAGAACAAAATCCTTTCATAAACAACATTCGTATTTGGAGTCATATATTTTTCATATTCATTAATTACTTTTTCATAATTTTTCTTTTCTTCTTCACTCATATCAAAATTGTTAAAGATTTCTAGTCCATCTTCACCAATTATATTTAATAAAATAGGTACTTTTATACTTGAATCTTTACTTTCTTTACCGCTTGCAATCAAATATATTTCAAACTGCTGTTTGAAATTCTTCCAGTTTCTTCAAATGTCATCATTTAATGACAAACTTGCTGGTATTTTGACTTCCATTTTTGGCGTATTTTAAACTTTTCTATTGACGATCAAATTACTTTTACAGTTTATACCGACTGCGCCATTTTTCGTCGTGGTCTATATACTATTATAATACAAATTAAGTACACGAAGAAATGTGTGACAACTCAATCTTTATTTATTTTATTTATAATAAAGTCATAACAACCACAACTCTGTTTTACAATTTTCAGAGTACACTATTCTAAACACATATAGAACATTTTCAATTGTTCTTGACTCCCACTTGCCTCTGACATAAGCAAAATATCGATTGAACCAATACCTTCAACTTTGATTTGTGTATTGTCACCTATTTGAATCATAGTTGCATTATTTTCACATTTCGAAAATGTTGTAAACCATTCTTTACAATAAGACATATGTCTAGACGCAGCACTGTCCGCTAACCAGTCGTCTTCGCTTAATGTCAAATTATTATTTTTAATAATAAGTTAAAAAATAATAAACAAATTTCTTGATTTTCCACAAAATTTAATTTAAACTTAAAGGTTACAATTGTTTTCGACTTTACAGTCATCATCAGACATGAATTTTGTGGAAAATCAAGAAAAGTGTTTATTATTTTTTAACTAATTATTTGATATCATGTTCCATCAAGAACCGACTACACATACTCTCTCAATCATTAATATTTTTAAGTTCCACACTTAATGCCGCATGATTTGGTTTGCTTTCAGTTCTATTATCATTTATCATATTTTGCTTTGTTTGCCTTTTCCAACATTCAGACTTGAAATTTCTTTTCTTTTTGCAATAGAAAAATTCCATATTTTTCTTATTTTGAAACGACTTTTGATTATTATACATTTTGTTCCTTTTAATTTTCAACGCTGAAAATGCAGTTTCTATTTCTTCGGATTATGTCAAGCGTTGCTCCTCTTTAAGTAATCGTGCTGTCAAATTATCACATGTTTGTTTCTGTTCGTCATACGAATCCCAAGCAGTGACAAAATTGTTAAATTTTAGTGGTAAACTTCCTAAAGCTTTCGCAATTTTATCAACCTCAGATACACCTTCTCCTATATCTGAAAGTGCTTGTGCCAGTGAGTCTATTTTGCTTAAGTGTTGAGCAATACTATCATTTGGAGACATTTTGTAACTGAAAAATTCCTGTTTAAGTTGAATTTTATTAATTGAGGACCTTTGTTCGTGTATTTCTTTTATACGACTCCACATATCTTTGGCTGTATGACAACATATGACGGTTTGCAGCAGTTCATATTCCATACTTGATAAAATTATGAGCATTGCCTTAGCATTCAACTTATCCCATTTTTCAGTTATATCTTCTGAACGATTCTTCTTTCTATTTATTACCTCAAACAAATCAGATTCAGATTTAAAAATAATTTCCATTTGATACTTCCATAACTGGAATTTGTTACTGTTAAACTTTTGAATTGGGAAGTGCCTTTTCAGTGGCGGCTTGTGCCTGAAAGGAATGAGGAGGCAATTATTTACTTAAAACTATAAACTCTGCTTAGTCAAAAAGTCATGGAATATATTGCTAGCTAGTAGCTCCGCTGTTATTATTTTATAATTTATTGTTCAGCAAAAATCATCGAGTAGGTGTAAAGTATTTCTTACCAGGATAGATTAGGAATTAAAGAAAAAAGGGAAAGAAAACTACTGGAATTCAGTCAATGGGATAAAATTTTATTTCCTCTCCTACCGGTTTCGACCCCACATGGGTCTTCCTCAGGGAGTGAAAGTCATTTTACACATACATTTCACTCCCTAAAGAAGACCCATGTGGGGTCGAAACCGGTAGGAGAGGAAATAAAATTTTATCCCATTGACTGAATTCCAGTAGTTTTCTTTCCCTTCATCAATTGACCAGTCAAGAAAAATCCGTCTACCATTATAAAGAAAAAAGGTAGTTTTGATTAAATTAAAAAAGAAAATACACACACTATATGTAATAAAAAAAATAATAAACTGCCTAAGCTAACATAAACTTTGAAAATACAAAAGATAAATAAATTCTTAACAAAAAAATTAATATACTGAAAATTAAACATTTTTAAAAATCTTATTTTTTGAACGTTGAAATAAAATCTTTTTCGATTGAAATTAATGCAATATCGCTGTATTCCATACAGATGCTAAACAGATTGAAATAGACACAATGATGTTCAAAAACAATTCTGGCCTGCAAAAATGTAAATCGTTTTTAAACATAAGTTAACATATCAGTTGGTGCCTTGTTTCCATTAAATACTGATATGTCGTTATAAATAACAGAAAGCTCATTTTTTAATTTAATAGGGTCCAAAAAAGAATACTGTTCTAGCAAATTTTTAAACGAATTTTCAGTTTAAATCAGAAAATGTAACTTGAATTTGGCCAATTATTGTCTCTAAAATTTCAATAAAAATTTATCGGTATTGTTGTTTTAAATCTAAAATTTCAAATGTAGTTTTTCTTTTTTTAAGAATTGGATCTGTTTCAGAATTTATTCTTCCAAATATGTCATTAAAAAAACTCTCGTCCTTTCGAAACATTTCTAATTTTTTTGTTAATGAACTTAAAC